>JASAND010012097.1:0-91623 GCA_030248195.1 Trissonchulus latispiculum
GGTGTCTATCCATATGACTACATGGATTGTTGGCAGCGATTTGATGAAATTGGACTCCCATCAAAAGATGCATTCTACAGTCGTCTAACAGAACAAGACATTTCTGACTCTGACTATGACCATGCCGTTAAGGTATGGCAAAGCTTTAATGTACAGACACTTGGTGGATATCATGATTTATATTTATTAAGTGATGTATTGTTGCTGGCTGATGTTTTTGAGAACTTTAGAGCTTTTTGTCTTCAGCATTATGACTTGGATCCTATCCATTACATTACATTACCTAGTTTTGGATGGGATGCTTGTCTTAAACTGACTGACATGAAGCTGGAGCTTCTCAAAGACAACGATCAGTACATGTTTTTTGAACAGGGTATTCGTGGAGGCGTAGCGATGATTTCTCATCGTTATGCCAAAGCGAATAACCCCTATCTGGATGTATATGATAGTTCACTACCAACAACTTATATCTTATATCTTGATGCTAATAATTTATATGGGTGGGCTATGAGTCAAAAACAGCCTTGTGCAAACTTTCACTGGCTTTCACAATCGGAAATTGATAAAATTGATTGGTCCACAATAGATGTGGACGGGGAGGAGGGTTACGTTTTGGAAGTTGATTTGGGGTATCCTAAAGAACTTCATACAATGCACAATGGTTACCCTCTTGCTCCTGAGAAATTGGTAATTTCTGATGATATGCTATCGCCATATTGTAAGCAACTAAAAGCGGATCTCAATGTTGCTGATTCAAAGGTGCACAAGCTCGTGCCCAACCTTTACAATAAACAAAAATATATTATTCATTTTCGTAACCTAAAACTTTATTTATCATTGGGTCTGAAATTAGAGCGAGTGCATCGTGTCCTTGCTTTTCGACAATCTGCATGGATGCATAAATACATCAGCTTTAACACTGAGATGCGCAAGGCTGCTAAGAATGACTTTGAAAAGAATTTGTTTAAATTGTTGAATAATTCTGTTTTTGGCAAGACTATGGAAAATGTGCGTAAATATATAAATGTGGAGCTTGTATGTGATCAGGCTCGGTTCAGCAAATTGGTATCAAATCCTCGTTTTGAGCGGGCTACTGCTTTTAATGAGGATTTGGTAGCAGTCTGTATGAGTCGAGCGACGGTCGAGCTCAATAAGCCCATCTATGTTGGGTTTAGTGTGCTTGACTTGTCAAAGCTGCTCATGTATGATTTTCACTATAATTATATTGTACCTAAATATAAGGATAGTTGTAAATTATTATTTACTGATACTGATAGCTTATGTTATTTCATTGAATGTAATGATGTATATAAAGATATGTCTATTGATTCTAATTTGTTTGACTTTAGTGACTATCCTTCCGATCATGTTTTGTTTTCCACATCCAATAAAAAGGTGATGGGGAAAATGAAGGATGAGACGAATGGTAGTCCTATTTCGGAGTTTTGTGGTTTGCGAGCTAAAATGTACAGTATTTTGTGTGGTGGGGAGGCTAAAAAGAGGGCAAAGGGTGTTAAAAAATACGTTGTAAAAAGGTATCTTAATCATACTGATTATGTTGAAACTTTGTTTGATAAATCTCTTCGTCGAAATGTAATGAATATGATTAGAAGCGATAAGCATCAATTATTCACTCTGACTTCAAACAAAATTAGCTTGTCTGCTTTTGATGATAAGCGTTACATTTTAGACGATGGGATTAGTAGCTTGTCGTACGGTCATTGTGATATTGTGTAGTTTGTTATTGTAAATAAAGAAACGCCAAAGACTTTGTCTTTTTTATTGAATAAGATAAGATTAACATACATAGTATATACAATAGCAAGCATTGTCAGTAACTGTCATTCACTGTCCTGTTCTTCATTCAGGAATGAGTGTAGTAGTTGATGAGCTCGGTGAGCTGAGCAGAATTTAGCTCCATCTCTTAGCACGTGATCGGGACAGCAACCATTGTATTCATCATCAGGTATTAGCACGTAGCTGGGAACCCCCAAAGTACCAGCCTCAATTACCCTGACAAAGTTTGCCCTTTCCATCAAACCGGACCGAATTAGGTTCCACTGGGACATACCTTTGGTTATAACCTTGTCAACGTTACCCTCCTTCAAGATGTTGGAAATGAGGTCCATTGCTTGATCCCATGTTCGTAGATGAGGACTAGAATCCCAGTCGAAACAAGATCGCTTGGCGACATATTGGATGGTCCCCTGTTGATTAGGTGATAGCTTTTCCAGATCATAGGGAGCTCGAATAAACAAATGATGTATATCCGGTTGATGAGACAAGGGCTGTTGAATTAACACAGTCACCTCTAAAGGTATATCTCCCAACTTCTGAACTCCAATGCACGCAACAGCAACAAAAGCAGTAGTCATGACTGAAAACTTACCTGTGCGGAGTTGTATTTATAGGTAGGAAAGTAGGTTAACGAAACTGGTTTAAACCGGTTTTTAAAAAATAATTAAATAGTATGAGGTTCCTGAAGAGCTATAAACTAGTAGAATACAAATATGTATGACGTGCCTCAACTGGTTGCGTAGGATCTGCCTCAAGCGCCTCTTGCGCCTCTGAGCCAGAACGCCCCTTTTTATACTACTAACCTGTCAAAAGTCTTCTCCTTTCTCTCTTTCCTTCTTGTATAAAATACTAGCGTCGGGGAGTTGAAACTAGTCAAAAGCTAACGTCACCGTACACTAGAACAGTATGATGAAAACAAACAAAACGTTGAACACATAAATCCCAAACTCTAAGGCGGTATTATTCCCCTTTTAAGGGGTAACTTGTTGCGATTATTTCAGTGTATATTTCGCACTAAGAAAGTTAACGATAAAACAGACATACCTAAAAAATGAAAATTTCCGTTATAATTTAGTTTTCCACAAAAGCGGGGCGAAAAAATTTTGCGGGTATCTTGCGGGTATCACTTGTCTGCGGGCCGCGGGCCGCAGGGCGGGGCGGGGCGGGTACCCTTCTGCGGGCCGCGGGCCGGGGCGGGTAGCAAAAATCAGGCCGGCGACCAAGGGCCAATTTCATAAAACTTTGCAAGTTGCGGATTCCGCAACTCGCAGCTGCAAGTTGCGGATTTGCAAGTTGCAAGTGTTTCATAAAGTGTCAAGTGCGGAATCCGCACTTGCACTTGAATTGCGAGTCAAGTGGGTTGCAAGGTGCAAGTTCGCTTGAACACTAGCAGCAAGTAAGTGTTCCAAAAAACTCGCTGGAACAGTCACTTGCAACTTGCAACTCCGAGTAAAGTCGTCTAGTAGATTTGAACTAGACGATTTTTGAAAAATTGGAATATCTTCCATAATTTTAGTCAGTTTTTAACCAAATTTCATTATTAACTGCTTTGACATCTTTTGCATACTTCGTGAAAATTTCAATAAATTTGAAGTTATTATGAAAAAGTTATGATTTTTTAAATAATTATAGTCAGTTTTGCTTCTACTCGCACTTGCAACGCAAGTACTCGCACTTGCCTTGCAAGTTCGTCAAGTCCCGCAACTTGCTTAGCTAATTTCCGCAAGTTTGCGGAAAAGTTTTATGAAACACTTGCAATCCGCACTTGCGTTTCAAGTGCGAGTACTTGCAAACTCGCACTTGCAAATCCGCAAATCTTTATGAAATTGGCCCCAACTCTGCGCTCACTCGCTCTATGTTTATGTGCTTAAGCTCGAAAACACAAGCAGTGCGTGCGCGAATTTTGTGCCTGCTTCGAGCTTTAGAACATAAGCATAGCGCTCAAAATTCTTTGAAGTGATGGGTCTGCTTTGCGGGGGGGGGGGGTTGGGCCGTTAGCGATCAGAGCATAGTTTTTGCTATGATATATAACATAGAGTGTGCCTAGTGGCACACTCTTATATTATGTACTCTTGATACTACCAGTTTAACGCTGCCTTAGCGCTTAATTACACTTCCGCAGACGTAAACCTAAACTTAACTAAACTAAATCCTGCTAAATACAACAATAGGCACTGGTGGGATCTTTTCCATCCATTCATCCATCCAATCCCAACAACACCATTGGAATGCCTATTGTTGTTATGTTATTAAAACTTTCCTATCTATTTTGCAATAAATTATTAAAAGAATTTTCCCACTTGTTGACTGGAAATGTGCTCATAACCGGCTGGTTGATGAACTCACCTTTGAAGCGGGCGGCCACTACCCCTTAAGTTTTGGAAAATTGTTGACGAATAAGGATGGGGAGAAATCAGAAATATTATACCAGAAATATTTTTAAACTTTAGACCTCACATTGTCTTCCAATTGTAGCGAGAAACCCCTCGACTACCTACGTAGGACCCCACAATTAAATAATTGTTAATTGAAATATATACTAAAATATAAAATATACTAATGTATATATAACTAAAACTAATATATACTAAAATTAGTGAAGTTTTGGCGTTGGCGGGCGGTTAGCTTTTCTTCTGATAAAAGTTCAGGTTAGGCCACACACTTACGTCGGTGCTTCAAAAAGTTTTTTGCTGCAAAACTTGATAGCTTAATGTTTTGGCATACAGTAGGTGGGTAGCTTTAACATGTAAGCTGTACACGCTTGAAGGTTGTAAATTTTCTTATCTGGGGACTAATTTAAAGATTTTAAGACATAGCTGATTCCTTTTTAATTTGCTATTGATACACTGCAAAAAATGTATAAAAACACATAAAATACAATTGCATTAAAGCACAAAACACATTTTAAGCACACTCTTTAGCGTTGTTTTTGTTTGATGTGTGGTTTTTAGCATCATAAACAACACTATTCCAGTTTCTCAATGAGTTTTGAGGGATATATCTTTTAACGTTCTCGACGAGCGACGTAATTTTACGTCTTTACAATTTTATCAAAATATCAAAATATGTCACATTAACGACGAGTTCAATACAATTTTGAATAACCAAGCTAAAACTTTGCCGTACCCAACGTGTTAACAGTGTCATCGGTTCCAGTTTTTCTTACGTAATCGACACTTGCACAATCTCATGCGCTCCGATTCATAGGATAACGTGGGGGGCTTGAGGGCCGGTAGAACCCTCGGGAGAAGGGAAAAGGTAGACCCCTCAGCGATTTTCACCAAGACTTGTTGACCCATTTTTTAGAAATTTCAGCGATTTTTTCTTCAGATCGCCAAAAGTCCCAGATTTTAGTAGTTTCTGGCCAAAACTGTTAAAAACTTATCTGTCTGTGCAAATTTTGGGGGAGACCCCCTTAAAATTTTAGAATTTTTCAGGGGTGGGTAGACCCTTTGCCATAGTTGGGGTAGACCCCGCCTCCCAAAAATTAATGTATGCTCAGATTTGTTTTGTAATTACCGTTCACACAACAGTTTTACTTGAACTTAGATTTTGCACATGTCGTGCCTATTTCCCGAAGTGTCTCACTTCTAGAAATCGACAACAGCCTTGTCAGGACAATATTTTTGCTCAACTCTAGAAATAGGCAAGCAATTTTTATTTGGATATTTCAATTGTTTCAGGATCTTACTTAACACCTAAGAGCTGCCTCCTTTATGTTCTGGGTTATTGCACTGCATTTTGCCTTTCACTACTAATTTTTCCTGCTTGCAAGCCTTATAATATCTGTGATACAGTCGTTATCAGTTCAAAATGGCCCTTAGTAGGAAAGAGTTAACTATGCTTTGCGGTTGCCTTACAGTGCTTATTGCAATGTCCCTCACAATAGCAACTGTAATACTACTGCTTTGCACTGTCGGAGTTATTGGTACGTTTCAAACTGATTAATGATAAGTCGATAATTTGGATTACATTACATCCGCCAAGTGTTATAATAAGGAGAGTAAGACACTCAGCTCTTCCTAATAAAGCTGCAATATGCTCGAAACATTGGGGGAGGCTTCTCAGCGTGTAAGCATCCCACGCTGTCATTTGGCAGAAATAGGATACTATGACTTGAGCTAGAACAGTCGTACAGCAATATTTTATATCATTAGGTTGCGGGGAATTGGCGCAGAGCAGTAGTAAACCTGTTACAATCAATTTTGGTGGCGGTAGTGTTATTTCCCAGCCTTGTCCGTTCAGACTGCCCCTATTTCTGCCACTAACATTTACTCTCTTTTTGTCTGTTTTAGGTAACTTTTCATCTGACACCATTCCTGCGCTGCCCAGTTCCACAACCTTTGCTTTGACAACTTCTTCCAGTTCTTTTGGCTCTAAGCCAACTACTACAACTAGTACTTCGAATAGTGATAGCAGTACTAGTCCTGCTATATCTACTGCACCCCCCAGTACTACCTCCACTACTGTTGCACCCGAAACTACCACAAACTCGGAGAGTAGTGACACTACTTCTGAGAGTTCTATTGGTGGTACAACCAGTACTAGTACTACTGCAGAATCCACAGAAACTAATACTGAAACAACTGGTGGAAATACCGAAACTACCGTAAACTCTAAGACTACGATAAGTGAAACGACGTCGAACACTCGTGTCACAGAGATTCCCACAGCAAGTGCATCAACAAGTCAATCAGTCGCTACTGGCTCTAGCTCAGCGATGGGCTCCAGTTCTACAGTAGCTGATATAACAACGAGTTCAGGGCCCGTCTCATCATCAACAGCAAGTTCCGGAGGGCCCGTCTCATCATCACCAGCAAGTTCCGAAGGGCCCGTCTCATCAGCTACAGCAAGTTCCGGAGGGCCCGTCTCATCATCAACAGCAAGTTCCGGAGGGCCCGTCTCATCATCAACAGCAAGTTCCGGAGGGCCCGTCTCATCATCACCAGCAAGTTCCGAAGGGCCCGTCTCATCATCAACAGCAAGTTCCGGAGGGCCCGTCTCATCATCAACAGCAAGTTCCGGAGGGCCCGTCTCATCAGCTACAGCAAGTTCCGGAGGGCCCGTCTCATCATCAACAGCAAGTTCCGGAGGGCCCGTCTCATCATCAACAGCAAGTTCCGGAGGGCCCGTCTCATCAGTAACAGCAAGTTCCGGAGGGCCCGTCTCATCAGTAACAGCAAGTTCCGGAGGGCCCGTCTCATCAGCAACAGCAGCGATTACGTCATCGAACACGCCCACATCAAAATCCACACCACAAACAGGGCCAAAGTCAAGCACATCCACAATGGGCTCGTCATCAACGTCCACGTCAACGGTGGCGTCCACAAATTCCACTACTTCCCTACCGCAGTCATCGTCATCATCATCATCATCAACAACAACAACCACTACGTCTCCCACAACAACCACGACCACAACACAGTCCACCCTTACATCTAGTGAATCCACGTCAGTGTCAACAAACTCGTCAACACAGCCAAACGTCACCACTTCCACGCTTACTACTGTTTCAACGACTTTCACTACTCCTACTACTTCTACTACTACTACTACTACTACTACTACTACTGTTACTACTATTACTACTACTACTAAAGCTCCTGCTAATACCACAAGATGGCCTCCCTTTATTGAAGCCTTCGTCGGCAAAACGGCATCTGCGTTAACTTTCCGCAGTAATGTAAGACTAGTGTTCATTTTAACTGCAGTTACGATGACGGTTACGTCATTATAAACAATTACCACTTTAAAACGAAGAAATGGTATTGACGAAGCAAGTAAGCAAGCAACCGTTTGTTATTGTTGAGTCTCACTGACAGATTGTCTGGAATACATCAATATACCGAAATGGTAAGCAGGGTTACGGTATACTTGCGTCGAAAAAAAGCCCATAGGAAGATAACAACAATGGACAAATTTAATGCTTCAGCCAAGAGTACAAAAATCTAAGACTGTGACAAGCGTCGTACTTTCAGCATTTGGGCAGGAGAAATGGCCTGCACAGGCTCTCGCACAACCGTAGTTAGTGACCCCAGTAGTATCAGCTAGAGTACATAATGATACGTGTATGCCACTAGACATTCTCTGCTATCCGAGTAAAAGCTATGTTCGCTAACTCCCGACACCTCCCAAAGCAGATCTATCTGATCACTTCAAACAAATTTCAGCAAATTGCTCAAAAGATTGAAGCAGTTTCTGCGCTGATAACAGAGCATGCTTAGGGCCCAGAGTTGGAAGCGGGTACCATTTTGTCAACCCGCCCCGGCCAGCTACCCGCAAGCTGGTACCCGCCCCGCCCCGCCCCGCGGCCCGCGGCCCGCAGCCAACTGATACCCGCAAGATACCCGCAAAACTTTTCTAATGCTAAAGGATTACTGTGCGGTTAAATTTATTAAGAAACGTCAATAATGCGGAATAAACTTTATTTAAAGCTTCTAAACTACTTTAACTTATAATGTTATTGAAATGTTTTGCCCAAATATGGAAATAAACCCAAATTGCTGATGTTTGTGGGAAAAACATCAAAACTTTTTCGAAAAGTTTAAAAATTTAAACTACGAACTGTACATTTAATTAGGAATGCACCTGCCCTTGGGGCAGGAAGTCAGCCTCGGCGGTTAAGTCTCGGTGCCGACCGGGACAAAACTTTGTAATTTTTGACAATTTTTAGCCAAAATTTTGGAACTTTAGAAGTCTAAAAATTAAGTTAAATTGGTACAGATCGTTCGTTTTATTTCTCATCTATTTTTATTTAAAATAACAATAGTAATTTTGTCGATACTTCATAGTAAAATCTGAATGTTTAATAATATTCTCCTATTTAGACTGCAATTTTTAGGCCTCGGCCTCGGATCGGGTCCGGTGCATCTCTACGAGAAATTAGTCTTGGCCTCGTGTAGTTTCGAAAAACGACCCAATTTACAAAGCTAAGGATTAGTCTTATTAAATGAAATGCATCTTCTAGAAATTAAAAAACTGATCAAGGTTTTTGAAAATGAATTGACGATTTGAAGAGTTGAAAATTATGCACCGTTCGGCTATCTCGAAAGCGCGTTTAGCCTGGTAGAGAGAAGAGGCCTCTGGATACAAAATTCCACAACAGTAGACATAGTCAGTAGATGACGACAAATGACATAGCAAAAACACAACTGCAACAAAGGAATTAGGATAGGCTATTCAAAGTTCCACGAAAGCACATACAGTTATCCGACGCGGCGTTCAAATTAATATAGTAAACTTACCAGAACGGGAGGTCAAAGCAAGAGTACATAATATAAGAGTATGAAACTCTTACACTAGCATGTACAAATCATGCTAGGTATGCTCGGTTCATGAACTCGGGACCCCCCCCGTAACTTCCGGGGGGGGTCCCACTTTGCACTAATTACACGCTTTCATATAAGCGTGTGTCTGCTCGCTGATTGCACATTACATTCCTGCGAATTTTTGTATTACGAAACAATTTTTATATCATTGGAAAGAGCAGAAAAAATGCTATAAAGTTGTCGAATTAGTTTTTTGATTGTACTAACCTAATTAAAGTTATAATAAATTATTTAAACTAACTAATAAATTACCTACAGTAAGTCTTAGGCTAGTGGGCCAATCAGCGAGCAGACACACGGTTATATGAAAGCGTGTAATTAGTGCAAAGTGGGACCCCCCCGGAAGTTACGGGGGGGGGGGTCCCGAGTTAATGAACCGAGCATACCTAGCATGATTTGTACATGCTAGTGTAAGAGTTTCATACTCTTTATGTCAAAGTAAAACATAAATGACCCTCGTGGTAGCCAATTTGAGTATCCCTTGTGGGAGCACTTTTTGCCAGATTCAAGCTAAATGTACCTTAAATTATGTGAATTTGTACTAAAATGGCTATTTTTAATAAAACAACATTCTTTGGACTGTAAAATACAGCGATTTACTTGTAAAAAAAGCTGGCGAAGCCGAAGATTTTCGGAAATTTCAGTCTGAAAACACGTTGTTTTGGCCATTTTTTACCACTTGGAGCCGAATTTCTTACCGCTTGTGTGTGAGAGCAATTTTGACGCCCTTTGTGGGGGAATTCGCCGGCTGGAGGGTATTTTTTCTCTGTCCACCAGCATATATGTAAAAGCTCTAAAAATTGAATTAGAAAAGGGGAGGCTGTTTGAGCTTTTCAGAATTCAGATGTTTTCGGATTTCGGATTCACTCGAATAACTGAGCAGGGGCCAGTACGTCTGAATAACAAAAGAAAGCTAAGACAAAGTTGTCCGACGAAAGGTTCTGTTACGGATTAGGGCAGTTTTGTCATCAGGAGTTTTATAGAATATTTTCTTGAGCAAACATTCCCAGTTTCGAACAATTTTTTTTGAAAAGCTTTGAGAGGACTTCATGTGCCATCCACTAAACAAACGCCACTAAAGGAACACATGCTTATAATAAATTTAAGGCATTTAAGCATTGCAAAGGAGGGGAATAGCAGTCTCTATGCTGAGATATTAAGTTCGCCTGCTTAATGAAAATGAAAGCAAGAAATGCAAGTAGAGAGCTCGATAAATATACAGTGCATGCTGTAGGAACACAACATACTGTCATGATTACGTTTCTGGTTATAACCTAATAGAGCAATTGAAAGAACAAACGAAATTAAGATTGTCACTACAGCACCTCCGACCCGAAAAATTCGGGCCCGAGGTGGGGATCGAACCCACAACCTTTGGCTCTAGGCCAACGCTCTACCGATTGAGCCACTCGGGCACACTCGAACCAAGCTTAAGTTGGAATTCGTTCCCAAACTGTAGTGACATTTTAGAAGACGCTTTCGCGCCAGCCCACACAGTCTGATGGGAGCAAACCTCGACCGTTTCAAACGGCAATGGGCAAGACAAATGAAAGAACAAACGAAACTAAGATTGTCACTACAGCACCTCCGACCCGAGGTGGGGATCGAGCCCACAACCTTTGGCTGTCTAGGCCAACGCTCTACCGATTGAGCCACCCGGGCACACTCGAACCAAGCTTAAGTTGGAATTCGTTCCCAAACTGTGGTGACATTTTAGAAGACGCTTTCGCGCCAGCCCACACAGTCTGATGGGAGCAAACCAAAAAAGCAAGTTTAATCAAACGATATGCGCTCAGACTAGCATCGTGGAGAAGGGACCCAGCCAGAATTATCTAGTGATTTTTTTTGAAATCAGCATCACTACGTATCTTTTTCCGAGCACATTTCAAAGACTGTTAGAATTTTAGTGATTATATCAGTAAGAGATACCCGCAACTACCCGCGCGGGTAGCAAAATTTCTATTACCCGCGACCCAATTCCAACTCTGCTAGGGCCATACACCCTGGTAACAGTAACAACCGATGTACGCCCACTGGATTGTTTGTTTACGTGGAGTATCTCAAAATAATAAAAACCGGATAGAACCCTAATTTTTCACACTGCATCCTAAATTACATCTATCTTACTACCGGCTGTTTGCATCTAACCAACTGATATCAACAAGACTGTTTTTACTTTAAATAAAAATTATACAGCCTGTACACAGGGAATCTATCTAGCTCAGCCTCTCCTAAATATCAGAAACAAAAACTGAACATAAAATCACAAAAACAACAGAGAAAAACAAAATACTGTAAAATCGGAAATATCTTTTATTAAATCCTTTATATTTAAAATTTGTGAAAACTTCGCCTACTTACTCACTTGCTGAATATAAATGGAAAGAGAAAAAGTGGAAATGCAAGCATTTTTCAAAGCGGGCCGCTAATAATCCCCCTCCCCCTAAGCAATGGGGATCCAAAGAGTATTAACACTGGTAAGGCAATATTATCAGTTTCTTTAAATTTAAGTTCTTTAGGCTATTTTAGCAACTGTAAACTAAAATAATTAACTTTAAACCGTAACCTTAACTTCAGACTGATTTTTTGCTTTTTTTCGCAAAAAACAACAAAATACTTTTTAGACATTTTTTAAAACTTCACAGAGACTCATGGGAACTCTTCTCTATTTCAGCAGAAACTGTGTAGGCTAGGAAAAAGCCAAAACCAGTAACCAAAAATAATGCAAATAAAACATACACAACTTCAAAAATAAATAAAATAAGGACGGCTTGGCGAGGGGGGGGAGGGAGGGAGTTATAATCGAACAAAACAAAATTTCAAAATGCAGAATTCAATTATATACGCCACTTTAACAGTTTATATTCTCGCTAAACTGTAAGACTTTAAAAATAGAAAAGAAGAAACATCCTTGGTAGTTAAGCGCAAAGATTTTCGCCAGCTAGGCTAGTCGGCATAATGAAATTCTGCAAAATGAGACTGTGAGATTGGGGGGAGTTGGGTTTAAATACTTTGCCTAAAACAGTGAAACCACCAATCCACGCGGGTGGTCCAAGCGCCCTCATAAGCGTCCTTCATTTGAGCATTAAAATAGCCAGGGCTTTTCGTCAGTCATTTCCACGGCCAGCGTTCGCCGCAGATAGGCAATGTCCTCGATACGCTGCAGTTCTGGAATGCCTAAAATTAAAACAACAAAATTAAAACATGCAATTAAATGAAATTTGATAAAGACAGTTCAGGGGAAAACAGTCGCAGTCTCTTTTCCGTGTTCGGCCTTCCATCTCAACAGAACAGAACGGAAAGCGCTCACCGCGCCCATTGGCTCTCTCCTGTTTCGGACTATGGCTTCGCCTTAGTGACTGCAGTGGCTTGCGTTTTTCATTATTTCTTTATGATTAATGCCTTGTATCCATAGGGTTAACGCAGGGGGTCTGGGGGTCCAAGCCCCCCCCACCCGGACATGGTACAAGCCCTATTGCCGTCGGGGACAAGGGGTAAAAGAAAAAATGGCCAAGGGTGAACCAGAGCAGCCGGAAAAAATTAGTTTTTACAGTAAATTTCAAAAAATTGCCGGCTTCGCCGGAATTTTTTTGCTACAAATGTATAGTTTTTCGGAAAATTGGGCTAAATTTTGAGATTTTTTCCAAAAATTGAGAAGATTTTTTGCAAATTTTGATAAAATTAGCGTTAATTTTTCGAAAAATTTTACAAATTTTTCTTGAGGTACAAGCCTCTGAAAATTTTGTTCAAGGTACAAGCCCCCTCAAAATTTTTGGGGACAAGCCCCCCAGGACCCGGCACTATGTTAATGTATGCTGTATCCTTTCTGGATCCGCCAACTAGCCCGCGTTTACTACTTCATTTTCTTGACGTAACAGAACGGAAAGAAATAGAAAGAATTGTTTCAATGAAAACTGCTGCGAGCAAAAGCTTACCCATACAAAGCATCATAGTGAAGAGGGAAACGAACAGGTAGGCGTGACGATGCAGGATCAGGTAGGCACGACCGCACAGTTTTTGAAAACTAAAAAATTGACACCCAAAAACAACTGAAGCTAATTGTACCTAAAAATTATATACTAAAATCATATATTTAATACACAATTTTGATTGATTAAATTAGATATGAAAATTGAAAAAGATGCAAAATTGAGGGAATGGTGCATTACGTGGAACATAATACATACTTTTCAAATTCTTTCGTTTTCTTGGGATTCTCAGCACCGCGAGCAATGACCTGTAGAAAGTCCTCTGTTAGCACAAAGGGCACTCGTTCACGACTGATCCCAAACTTTTTCTTATAGTGACCCAGAAAGTGACCAAAGTCAATATGAAAGATCTGGAAATAAAATAAAGCAGAAAAGTACTATAGTAGTGCGATCCAAAAAATGTGCGTAAAAAACTGTGACCGTCTACAGCAGATCAGCCTTTGGAGTAAACAACAACAAAGCAATGTATATATTTTTTGTGAATCATCAGGAACTAGACTGAACTATTTTGAAAATCCGGAAACATCCGGAATTTACGGAAAATCTAAATGCACTCAATTCCTAGAACTTGTGAAAACCGGATTTTCCGGATATTAAAAATTCTCTCCAATACCTCAGTTTAAGCTATTACTTGAAAGCTCTAGATGAGCTAAATAAATATAAATTATCCCACGTTCAAAAGGATCAAGTGCATCTAAACATGTAACTGCTTAATTACCAATAATTAAAATTTAATTTTTAAAAAATTATTATACAATTAACAGAAATTACCCGCCCATCCTGTGTCATCATAATGTTACTGGAATTGTTCATCCTTAATACCAAGATCAAAGGGCCACACATTAGCAGTCAAGTGGGAATATGGTGTAAAGTTTTGGATGGCTTCACTGTAAATCTAAACAGAACAAAAAGAAACCAAAATATCATCACAACAAAAAAACGTTAAACTAAAGCATAAATAAAATACCTCAACAAAAACTAACAAACAAATCTTTACATCAGCAACCTAATTCAGATTTTAGCAAAACATCAAAAGCTAAAGCACAGATAATGGAATGGATAAAAGTCAAGCTTATTAATTGTAACTTCCCAAAAAGTACTTTCTTGTTATGACCATTTCTCCCCCCCGGAAATTCTCCGTACGTACGCACCTATCCCCCGGATTATGCTCCTTAATCCAACGATGCAGGGAAGAGTGTGAGACTTTGAGAGCTCCAATGATACCCCGAGACGCATGAATTTCCAGAATCGTCTTGGAATTCCGAACCACTTCGATTCCACCAAACTGGAAAAAATAACAAAAAACAAACCAACAATACACAAACTGTAAAAAACTGAAACTACACTGATAAGTAGGTGTATATATATACGTTTGCGTAGCTCAAAAGTTAAGCTTTATTCGTCGTTGTGACAGATTTGATACGGATACGGATTTTAATAATAAAATTGAGGCAACTAAACGGAAGCAATCGAATCAAGTGTTAAGTTAGAGAGAGAGAGATTGAAACAATTGCTGTTTTAGACAGAAAAAAATTATCAACCGAACTTGTAGATAGAAATATATATATACTCTTTGAATTTCGCAGAAATCAAAGTGAATTGTACCACTTAAACATGCATATATACTATGAATAAAGCTTTTTATTCCGCTTACTTGGCTTCTTCTTTTGCTAGCAATATACGCTTTTGCCAAAAGCACCGTCTCAAATTACATGTCATGGTGCACTGCAATTCTGAGCAACACAGTATATATATATATAACTGGCAAGCTGCATTTAATGTTTAAGCATCTCATTATAATTCCATTCCATTGACAATTGGGTATTACCCTTTTTGATGTTTTATTTTTGCCATCCCCTAAACGTCAGCACAGTAATCTCTGTTACAAAATCAAACGTCATTTCATGGCATGTTTTGCTTGATACTGTTTCGCTGGACTTCTGTCAAATGTGTTGTGTGTGGTTCTATGGTGTGACATGCGCTAAATTAGCACCGACGTAAGCATCTGGAATATTTGGAAAGTAAGCATTGTGGTCTCTTTGTCTATTGTCAACCGCTTTGTGATCGTGCACGCATTATGGTGGCAACATCTTCCTAAAACACGCCATATACACACCACCACCAAATGCACAGAGCGCTAAAATAGCACACTAAAAGTAACACCAAACTAAGCGCCAAATGTTTATTTTTCAAGAATGGCGTGACCTCTTTGCGATGTTGTTTCTGATTTAAAACAATCCTGCTATTCCTCTGCAGCAATTCTTTTCAAATTTCTTTCAGCACACTAACGACACAACTATTTGATTAGCTTACATGCATGCAAGCACACAGTCTGGTCAACTTTATACATCATCACTTCTGTATAAACATTTGATTGTGTCCGGAAGTTAGTGTAAACCAAAATTGGTAGGTTTAACCTTTAACAATCCAATTTTTCACTTAATCCACCTGTCGCCCCCCACCCTGCCAATTCTGTGACCTGGGAACAACTGATAAGACCAGCAGAAATTTGTTCCAATGTCTCAATTTGATAATTCTTTAATATTACATCCGCATTGTTGACTTTTAACCTTTTCACATGTGTTGCACACCAACATACGTACCACTATACTGGGTCTTAGTTGCTGAGTTATTCCAAATTTTTTTCTGCAACCATGGCTCAGACACGTGTCTCGCATCTCTGTCTCGAAGTTTCACCACAGTAAAAGTGGGATTAGTTCGAAGGAACTGATAACCAGAAAGATTAATTGTTACCTATATAGATACAGATAAAAGAGACTGGCTTCCGTTTTATCTGCTCAAAACATTCACCGCACACTTAATGTTATCCATCCATTCAATAGTATTGTTTCGATTCCTCCAAAGTATATATAGCAATATGGCTAAGTATATAGAGACTTGATACTTAGTACAATGTTTATCTCAAATGAGTGGCATAGAACCCACAACATACGAGGGATGGGGAGGTAACAGCTAGCAAGTTTCAGTAAAAACATCCTGTAGTCAAATTAATCTGTTTGCTCAAAAGACAGTCATTTCATACTAATTTAATGCTCAAATTCCAAGCATGTAGCATAATGATAGCAACAAACATTACAGATTTTAGAGTATATGTATAAATTTCATATTTTCAGCCTTCTAGAACTTCACATCTATGTACACATATATTATCATGTGACCAATTCTATTGTATGTGTCACTATGCCTACAACTCCTGCCGTTAGAAATATCCATTATGCCCTGTGATGAAGTCAGTGGCACAACAGGAGGACACGAAAGGCGACGTACAGGCTGTATCTGGTATGGAGAGTGCTACAACACCCGGTTTTGCCACAAACAGAACTGTGCCTTTTCCGTCCAGACCAACCACCATTGGATCAAGAACTCGGATCCAGATGCCTAGGAGAATCTCAACGAGCTGTGTCCTAATCTGGTGGCAGATGCTCAAGACTAGCTATCAGGTTATTTTTCATGGCAACACGTAAGTCGCGACTTTCGTGATTTCAGGCGGTTTGGGCTAACCTGGTCAAACAAGTCCTGTTAGACTAAACTGACTTCTGACAGAGATAATTTAGTTTAGGTCAGCCTAGCCGCTACAGAGAACCATTGTGACTTGCTCAAAGATTTTTTGCAAACATTACCTTTTGTGACTTATCGATTGGTTCAGGTTTGACTTGCGAAGTAATTTAACTTGATATCTCCACGAAAGATTTAGAAATACACAATCATGAAGAAGAAGAATGGAGGCAGTGACACACTAGCTTATTTTTATGCCAAAATTTATGCGGGGAAATAATTTGGAAACAGTTTTGCTTTACAAAAATGGCAAAAATCTGCCACAACTGCCAACAATTGCTAGGAAAAGGACTAATTTTAGGTGTTATATTTTAAGCTAAAATAGCTAAAACTTTAGTTAAAAATCCGGCGAAGTTTAAAAAATTTAGAGCAAAAGAAGTGAAATTTGGCGATTTTTTGGGTAACGTCTGGGAGTTCGGAATTTATGGGGCCACTCGAAATAGAGAGAAAACCGCTGAGTATGGCCCATAGTAAAAATAAGTCATGGCACAAATGGAACTTTTGTCGAATCCAAAATAGAAATCTGGGCCCATGGAGGACAAAGTCCTACATGAATTTAAAATATATTGAAAACGCTAGAAGACCTCAAATAGCTAAAACAACCTAATTCAGTAAGAAAATGAGCAATTTCATGCTCGCAGGCGTGAAACTGTTTAAAATTTTGTCCACGACGAGAACAAAAAATCATTTTACGTGCATTTTCAGGTGAGGTCGGAACCCTGCTCTTCATAAGCGCTCCCATAGATAGGATAAATGAAAAGCGGGAGGATTTTCAGCGGTCAGACTTTTTTCTCGCAACCGAACCGAATTTTCAAGGGCAGAAAGATAGTCGATCTGTTACCAAATCATGATGATAAATATAAAACGAATTTCCTAGCAAAACCTTAGTGGGCAAGTCAAACCAAGGGTCTGCTCAAATAATATGTATTACTTAAAAAGCTTTCTGTATGTTTATACTATATATATTCCTTCCCTTAGCCTACACTAAACGTATACATGTTTTTTGAGAAAGGCGTCTGCTGCAACGCGGCGCAGCTGGCCACCTTCAAGGGCTCCATGTCCATCCCCAAAGGCTTCCTGGGCACCTGTCCGGCCTGTTTTCACAACTTTCTCAATATGTGGTGTCAGAGTGCCTGCTCACCCTATCAGACAGAGTTTCTGAAGTCCAGAAGACAGAGACCAAAAATGATAAACAGTATATCACTGAGGTAAGTAAATAAATAAACAAATATATAAGATCTTAATTCCTTTGAAGAAACGGATTCAATATGTGCAGTGGGGGTAGTTTAGCCGTCATCGTGCAGATCATGTCGCCATAAACGTAATGACAAAGAGTTTGGCGCTAGTCATATTATAAATACTCCTAGTTATTATGTACTCTTGATTCTTGAATACACTTATACAATTAATGACGAGAGTCTGCACACACGGGTTTTCGAAGATGACTCCGGAAATAGATACTTTTCGTGCACACGTAAAGGACTTTCCTTGCGAAGTGGGAGCGCGGGGGGGGGGTTGGGTGTTTGGCTAGATTTCTGGCATACAGTCATAAAATTATTTACTTTGTTCAGAAACGCGAGTATATACATGTTCAGTCCGATAAAAGGCGGGTACATTTCTGGGTTTTCTCTAGCCCAAAAAAAGTGGGGGGGGAAGTGGGGGGGGATACCACACAAAAGTGGGGGGATACCCCCCCCACTTGTGGGGGGGGGAAGAACAAAAGTGGGGGGAATAAAATGGGCTAAAAATGCGGTAAAAATTGCGTGTTTTCTGCGTATACTGCTACATCTAAGCTAAAAAGTGCTCAAAAATCAAGATTTAGTACCAAAATAGACGATTTTTAACCAAAAAATTCCGGCGAAGCCGGAAAATTTTTGAAAATTTTGACCAAAAATCCTAAAAATTTGGCATTTTCGGGGCACCTTAGTGGGGGGGGGGAAGCCCAAAAAAGTGGGGGGGTGGACGAGTGGGGGGGGGGAACCCAAAAAGTGGGGGGTCCCCCCCACTAAAGAAAACCCAGCATTTATTATACATAAATGTAAAAAAATCAAAATTTTAAAAACTATACTTCGCTCAGCTTTCGTTTCCGGTAATAAAAAGGCACCCAAAGGTCTTCTGGAGTAAAAGAGCACGATTTTGCTTTCTTCTAATCTCTAAATAACCTGTTATATATTATATAGAGCATCAAAAAAATGAAGTAAACGCGGGCTAGCCGGCGGATCCACGAAGGATACAAGACATTAATCATAAAGAAACAATGAAAAACGCCTGCCTGCAGTCACTAAGGCGGAAGCCTTAGTCCAAAACAGGCGAGACTAACCTAACCTGTTATATATTGTCATGCTATTTCTATGTCAATAAACTACTTTACGCTCTTTCTCCTTTCATTTCAGATCAACTACCACATTTCTGGCGACTATGCCACCGGCCTATTCGAGTCCTGCCGGCATGTGCGGATGGGCCCCACTTCCCCAGCCTATTCCATCAGCCTCATGTGCGGCGGCAAGCCAGTAGAAGAGTGCGGCCCGGCCGATTTTCTAGGCTATCTGGGCAACAACCCTTTCGCGCCCTTCATAACTCGCTTCAACATCAGTAGCAGCAGTCAGAACCCTAGCACAGGTGGGGCAGGGGGCCGGGTCTGGCGCCCCATGCAAGATCACGTGATCAGCTGTGCTGATGCAGCGCCCTCTAGCGGGCAGGCCAGCTGTCAGTGTAGAGACTGTCCGGCTGCTTGTCGCACGCTGTCAACAGAAGAAGCAGACCATGAAAGCGCAGAAGCGGATTAATTATTATTGACTGAACGAATATATACCACTGACGAGTGAACTGTAATTTGAAAAAATATCAGATTTTTTAATGTATGTATATGTGTGTCTTGTCTTCTGTATAAATAATTCATTGACAGCCAGTTACACATATTATATTATACTATGCACACAAGCATATCTACAAGAAGTGAGCGCATGGCTAACAGGAGAAAAAATAATACTTAGTGAAATACATAGTCCTCTGTATGTGTAACTTCTGTACGTACGTATAAGACTAATAAATTGTTGCTTCATTGTACAATCCGCGCAATAAAAACCAAAATCAAAGAAATTTTCACCAAACATGCTGGATACAATCCCAGGGCTTGTTCCGGTCAGCGCAGCCCCTCCACCTCTCAGAAAAAACAGACTTAGGTACAACACACAAAAAATATATATATATCTAGAATACGTTAAATGTTCAGATGATATCTGATTGGATAACGTCTGGATAATTTAGTTAACGTTAAATAGTTTCACTTCACACATACCCCCACACACACTGTTATACAGTTAAATTTAATAACGATCAATACATACTGTAATAAACGTTCACACAGAAATACACAGAAAGTAATGCTAGGTACAACACGTTAAGCAAGCACGTACAATACTTACAGCACGGTAAGTTAGGGTATGGCTGACATGTTTAGCGGCCCCTCCCCCACTTTTCGGCCCCTCTCTCCAGTTTTCGGAACGTCATACTTTTGGGCAACCACTTGGGGGTTGCCCAAAAGTATCGAAAAATTAAGTTTTTAAGGTCAAATTTTCAAACTTACTCAAGTTTTTAGCTAATTTATGTATACTATTTATAAGCTGATGTTAAACTTAAAAACAGCGATTTTTTTGCATTTTCACCGTGAAAATGCGGTAGCTTTCGCTACATATTTAAGTAGATACATGCCTTTGGGCTCGCCCCCCCCCTACTTTCGGACCCCTATCTCCTCACCCCCCTCCCTAGGCAGGGTAGGAGCTTCCACTTTCAGAACCCTAAAAATGCCAGTAGGGAACGTACCGTTTTTCCCATGGAAAGACAGGTATAGGGTGTGAGACGGAAGTCCATCCCCTCCATTTTCCAGATGCTGTCCATTATCTGCATCATCTGAAGGGTCAGCATGTCCTGGCGTAGATCTGAAACAAACAAACAAACAAACAATCAAAAAAACAAACAAAAACCAACAAACAAACAAACAAACAAATGAAAATGTAAACAAACAAACAGAAGCACAGATCTGCTTGCACTGAAGCTGAAATAACTTATTTTCACGCCATCTAGAAAAAATGTACATAGTTTCTGTAGCTTTCCGCCGACAAAATGAGAATTATGAAAATTTCGAGACCTATTCAAGCGCTTTATGCAAACGAATTCATCGGCGGTAAAGCTGTTCCATCAGGTGATAAGGGAGATTATGCAGATTAAATTAACGCACATTTAATTCCGTCTCAGAATCAACTCTTGCACATAAAAACTTGGTTGATTTTCTGACATGAAGGTTTAGTAAAAATTCGTGCTCTGCCCGAATTTAGCCAACTTTTTCTGGCTGCATCGGACACCCTTCAGGACTTGAATATGAAATGTAAAGCAGCCATATTATATAATTCTCTATAGCTTATCATTAATTTGTCTCCACAGGATTCGCTTTTCTCAGCTTACCATCGCCGCTCTTAAAGATCCATTCCACAGTTCGATACCAACAGTGGGCCAGTTTGTCCGGATTCTCCCAGACCAGCCAGAGAGGCTTTTTGGCCGACGGGACCAGGCGACAATCTTTCACACTGAAGACAAGAAAAAGTGAAAATATTTCCATTTTTAGAAAAATACAAATTCTACACTCCTTCCTGTTATCTCAAGATTCTACCTACCTACCTAATAAAAACTGTTTCCAACTTAAAAATAAAAACTACGAGATTCCAAAAAAACACATATTATGAGCAAGGTGTTTTTCAGAGATTTTTTCAAGGAGGGGGTATGGTCAACTGCGACAACAAAAAACTTCAGAAAACGCCTGAACTTTATCCAGAACTAGACATGTGGCGAAAAATTATAATTTGCGAGTCATCGCAAACAAATGGGAATAACGAGAGGGGGGGGGGGGTTGGGAGCTCTTTATACAAATGACAAATCTGCTACAAAATTAAATAATCTGCACTCATGGGCTACCATGTAAGAAGAAACCGTATCTTAGTCTAGCTTACATCAGATTGCCTAATACTGTACAATAATCTACAGGATTGTCAAAATGCTGCAGTAGACTGGAGCTGTCTGCGGTTAGCTTTTCTGTCAGCAACTGAAAGCAATATACATACATAAGATACAATTAGATTAAGCCATAAAATATAACTTTAAACAAATAAAAATCACTTATAAAATTGACGGTAGGCGAATTATCCAATAAGTTTTAACACAGAAGAAAATATTGCCATGAAAATCTGACTACTCGAAAATTTGAGAACTCAAGAAGATTTTTATGACACTGGCTTGGCCGTGAAAAAAGAGGATCCGGGAAGCAATCTTTTTCAATTATTAGACAACCAATCTCTCTGATGTGTGTATGTGTCTGTGTACCTTCTGAGGATCCTCCTTGGTATCCTTAAGTGTATGATTCAGTGTGAGCAACTTTTCCACGGCAGCCACCTGCCTAGACAGGGACCGGAGGTAGCCAGCACAGCCACGACAATAGGCGTCCAGCAACAGGGCAAAGCGCAGTGTCCCGTTGGAATAGGCATTTTCGGATCTACAAAGATAGATAATGTCATAATATACTCTCTCCTCCTGTTTCGGACTAAGCTTTGACCCTGTAGTGACTGCAGGGCAGGCGTTTTTCATTATTTCTCTATGTATGCTTGTACAGTAATACAGACAAGACCAAATTAACGGCTGGTTTAAAAGTGTGTTGTTTTTTAGATAGATTAGATTATTTCAATAGAACAGGTGGAAGAGATCCAAGGGAGCAACTAATTCAAATAATTATGAAGGCAAATAAAGCTGTGTCTAAAACCTGAGAAGCCAAAAGAAGTAATGTCCAATCTTTTGGTTCATAAGGGCACGTTCCAGTAGGAATACGCTGAGATCATTGTTTATGAAGGGCTCATACTTTAACACCTGAAATTACCAAAATGAATGAAAGTTGGCTTTTGAATCAGGTTACTATGCTGGGGGTTTTTAGGCAAAAATAAGTGGGAAGTGGGGGGGGGAGGTCCAAAAGTGGGGGGGGAATAAAATGAGCTAAAAACGCCAAACATATAGTATAAAAAGCCAGTTTTCGACATATATATATACTGCTATAACCAAGCTTAAAAGTGCTCAAAAATTAAGTTTTGGCACCAAAATAGACGATTTTTGACCAAAAAATTCCGGCAAAGCCGGAAAATTTTTGAAAATTTTGATCAAAAATCCTAAAAATTTGGCAATTTCTGGGTACCTTAGGGTGACTGGGGGAAAGCCCAAAAAGTGGGGGAGGGAGAACGAGTAGGGGGGGCCCAAAAAGTGGGGGGGGTCGCCCCCCCCCCAGTAAAAAAACCCAGCTATGTATGCTTTCTATTGACCACAATTTGTGTAAACAAACACAATCCCATGCAAAATTCGTAATCGTGTATGTATGTATCAAATGAAGGTAAAGGAAACTTGCACCTGATGAAATAAACTTAAGGGGAGTCCACTTTTTGCGTGCGCCAAAACTATCTCCCGACAATCGTTGATGAATCTGGACAAATTATACATTAAAATAACGCTAAAGTGTTAAACTGCGGTACCCCGCAATTAGAATTTTAATGTAGGCCTTTAAGATATTGTAATAAATTATTAAAGGAATAAAATTTGACTAGATGTTCAAGTCGTGTTAAATTTTAATCCTTCAAAAATGTAATGTCTGTAGTTTTAAAAACCGTTAAAATATAATATGTACCATATTTTGTTTGATGCATAAATTTGGACAATAAAATATGTGAAAATCAGCGAGATCGGAGAAAGTCGAAAAATGATCCAAAAATGGACCCCCCCCATCCCTCCCTTAAGACAGCACAAAGCGTTTTAGTGCGTCAAAAATTAGCCCCGAAATACTAACGTATTGAACACAAACAAAATATTACGTAACTATGTAATAAACCCTCGCCATAACCTGTACAAGTGATATCAGATAAAGCATCAGTTTTTCATCAGACAAACTCCCAGTGAGACAGCGAACGGCAAAGGCGCGACAGGCCGGATCCGGATACTTCAGATCCAGCAGTTCCAGGCAGATCTCGGGGGAGACGGGCGGCCAAGACTCCAGCATCACATAGATCTGGAACAGAAGAGCAAAAGCAAAAAAACTACAAAAAAATGGAAAAAACAACAGTATAAAAAGACTGCACAGCAACCAAAAATCCGCATGGAATATCTGAGGTGAGAAGAGTCGTGTGTGGAAAAATTTCCCCTTAATCCCCCTAACACGGGGGCTACAAAAGAGCCTCTGTAGAAAGGAGGTAATAAATTATGCTGCAAGGACTAAGAAAATTGCGGAAAACCGAACTTGATTTGATTTTATTACTGAAATTTACAAAACGTTTGCCAACTGGTCAGGCATAATGCAATCACACTGCCAAATGCAATAATTTCCTTAAAAAACAGCCAAAATAGATTGTTTCTGCTAAAAAAATTGTTTAAAAGTTGGAAAATTTTTCTATTGGCGGGCCGGGCCGAACAAGATTTTGGAGCGGGCCGGACCGTGCCGGGTCGAAAAACCCGGCCCGTGCTCATCTCTACATAGACAGCAGAAAAACACGTTATTGTAACAAACCTGTGAGGTTTCGTCGCGTTTGGCCCAATCTACAGCATCTAGAAGTCGTGGCAGGGAATGGGGCTGGGTCTGACAATATTTTCTAGAAAATACAACAACCAATAGAAATACATACATAGACTGAAATAAACGCATATTGTAGGGGCGCGCACCCCCGCTGCCCCATAATACAAAAAACCAAAAACAGTATTATGTAAATAAAATTACAATCAAAACAAATATATACAAACTGCACAAACGTATGCACAAAATTAGAGGCTGCAAAAATAAAACAAATCTGAAAACACGAAAAAACCAATAGTTCTCCCTACGTACCGCATTGACCAGATAAATTCTTTGTCGATTTCATCAATTTCATGAAGGGGTCCTCGATTCACAATCGACTCAAATCGAGCACTATCTTCCTCCGTTACATCCTAAATTACGTAAATTAAAGCAGAAGTGGGGGGGGGGGGGTCACAAATAAATAAATAACTGCCCTTAAACCCTCGAAAAAAATTAACACTAATCTGCCTTTGTAGCGGTTTGTTTCCCAGTTTCAAGGCAAACTCAGAAATTAATATAAGAGATAAACACCTGAACCTTGCCTCTGAGTCCACCTGCAAGCTGTGTACGAAATTAGCGCCCTACCCCATATCTTTGCATATTCCTACCCCACCAATCTCCACTGTGACAAAAAGCCAGCCCCCCTTCCCTCCCCCCCCCCCCCCCAGTGAAAGCGGCAAATCCATGCCTCACCGACAGCTCTTTACACTTGACTGCATCCGAGCCCCAACGGTGCATAAAGTTAACATAATCCTTAATCTGGCCCAGCGGGGGATAGATAACCTCGGTGGGATGACGGTCAAATTCAATGTCCAGGGTGGGACTGTCCTTGTTGGGATTGGATCCGTTGGCGCCAAAGGGATAGAGGAACCCGTCGAAACTTTTGGGATAGGGCCAGAGATGTAGGCGGTGACAGCCTTGTATGACGACGGAGCGGTAGTCAACGATGCGAAGGTTGGCCCAGGCCAGGCCGGCATGATCCTGAAAAAAAACAAACAAACAAATAAACAAACAAATAAACAAACAAACAAACAAATAAACAAACAAACAAAGTCAGGTCAGAAAAATTCCGGACCTTCGGAGGAGGTGGACACGAGACTGCGGCTGTTCAGAAGAAAGAAAGCTATGTATGTGTCATCGAAGAACCACAGGAAAAGTTCTTCGAAAAAAAGAAATCCAGGCTCAGATTAGACAGAAGCTTCCCCAATGTCGCACCAAGGGAAGGAATGGTGTCCCGTTTTGGCGTGTCAACAATTGTACAATTCCATACTGAAGTGAAATATGCTGTTTTAAAAAACCATTTTCTCCCAAAGCAATCCGAATCCTTATGCTTCCGGAAAAAACGCAGAACAATTATATATATATACCTCTTTCTGTTTTCGTTTCCGTATAGAGCAGACGGCCAGGCAGACCTGGGCCGCTCGAGGTATATCCTTGATATAGAGTGACAGCTCCAGGGTGTCGTTCCAGATGGGACGGGACACCTCCACGGGGCGTGTGCTCGTTTCCAACAACAGGGTGGGACCATGATAGATCCCAACCTTCACATAAATCTAAATCCACATCAAGAAAATGATTAACAGTTACATATACGAGTAGTATATTAAGTACAAGTAGGAAAAATGCTCCTTGCAGTCGCATGAAAAAGTTAATATGAGCTATGATGGCCAACATTTAAGCGTGTCAAGGACAAGACTTAAAATGTTTAATATGAGCCAGCATCTAAATATGTAGAGGACAAGATGTAAACGTCTAACATGAGCCGCTACGTTTCTCTTGGGCTCATATTGACGCTCACTTTGGTTACGCCTGTGGTACGTGTCCTCTAAACAGACATTATTAAACCTAGCCAGCAAAGACTGAATATTAATACTGGCATATACGTTTAGCAAAAATCAGAATTGCCAGATTTTTCAACTTCACTTCAAAAAATGTGTTTGTTTTACGACGCTGCTTCAGATCTCACTATACGTATGTACATGTATATAAATTATTAACAAAAGCAATCAATATAAACCTGAATAAGGAAATAAAAATTAGAACTGTCACAGACGATATATACTTACCTAGTGAGATTTCATCCAGCCTTACCATCCTTGCATATGCAAACCATCCTAACCTTTTGACTATCTGAAGAAAGCCTTTGTATCTACAAAATATATTAGCCATTTCATTTGCGTCAATATGAGCCCAAGAGAAACGTAGCGGCTCATGTTAGACGTTTACATCTTGTCCTCTACATATTTAGATGCTGGCTCATATTAAACATTTTAAGTCCTGTCCTTGACACGCTTAAATGTTGGCCATCATAGCTCATATTAACTTTTTCATGCGACTGCAAGGAGCATTTTCCTACTTGTCCTATTTCATTTTTGGTATTGTATCAGAGTGTGATACCATCCATAATGGGTGGGTTTTAACTTATATATAGCAAGCCTGAAGGATTTTGTATTGTTACCTCCACTCCAGCTATATATATAATGAAACAATCTTTGCCACATTCATTTTAGCTAAAGATATAATGAAACAATCTTGGCCGCATTCATTTTAGAGGTTGACAATTTTTCGCGTTTTTGAACTTACACGCTTGACAACACACGAATGTACCCTCTCCGCAGAGCGATGGAACCACTTTTCGTGGGTGCTATAATGACAAAAGTTGATCGCCTTGCCAAGGGCTTTCATTTGATACCAAACTTGACCACTTATGAAGACTTTCATTTTTGACCCACACCGGACCCACCGTGGGTGGGGCACCCGCCCACAGGACGATGGAGCCACTTTTCGGGTGTTGCATAATGACAAAAGTTGATCGCCTCGCCAAGGGCTTTCATTTGATACCAAACTTGACCACTTTTGAAGACTTTCATTTTTGACCCACACCGGACCACTGTGGGTGGGGCACCTGCCCACAGGTCCGTGAGGGCACTTTTTGTGGGTGGCATAATGACAAAAGTTGATCGCCTTGCCAAGGGCTTTCATTTGATACCAAACTTGACCACTTTTGAAGACTTTCATTTTTGACCCACACCGGACCCACTGTGGGTGGGGCACCCGCCCACAGATCGGTGGGGCCACTTTTTGGAGGTGGTATAATGACAAAAGTTGATCGCCTTGCCAAGGGCTTTCATTTGATACCAAACTTGACCACTTTTGAAGACTTTCATTTTTGACTCACACCGGATCCACTGTGGGTGGGGCACCCGCCCACAGGTCCGTGAGGGCACTTTTAGTGGGTGGCATAATGACAAAAGTTGATCGCCTTGCCAAGGGTTTTCATTTGATACCAAACTTGACCACTTTTGAAGACTTTCATTTTTGACCCACACCGGACCCACTGTGGGTGGGGCACCCGCCGACAGATCGGTGGGGCCACTTTTTGGAGGTGGTATAATGACAAAAGTTGACCGCCTCGCCAAGGGCTTTCATTTGATACCAAACTTGACCACTTTTGAAGAATTTCATTTTTGACCCACACCGGACCCACTGTGGGTGGGGCACCCGCCCACAGGTCCGTGAGCGCACTTTTTGTGGGTGGCATAATGACAAAAGTTGATCGCCTTGCCAAGGGCTTTCATTTGATACCAAACTTGACCACTTTTGAAGACTTTCATTTTTGACCCACACGGGACCCACTGTGGGTGGGGCACCCGCCCATAGGTCCGTGAGGGCACTTTTTGTGGGTGGCATAATGACAAAAGTTGATCGCCTCGCCAAGGGCTTTCATTTGATACCAAACATGACCACTTTTGAAGACTTTCATTTTTAACCCACACCGGACCCACCGTGGGTGGGGCACCCGCCCACAGGACGATGGAGCCACTTTTCGGGTGTTACATAATGACAAAAGTTGATCGCCTCGCCAAGGGCTTTCATTTGATACCAAACATGACCAATTTTGAAGACTTTCATTTTTGACACACACCGGACCCACTGTGGGTGGGGCACCCGCCCACAGGACGATGGAGCCACTTTTCGGGTGTGGCATAATGACAAAAGTTGATCGCCTCGCCAAGGGCTTTCATTTGATACCAAACATGACCACTTTTGAAGACTTTCATTTTTGACCCACACCGGACCCACCGTGGGTGGGGCACCCGCCCACAGGACGATGGAGCCACTTTTCGGGTGTGGCATAATGACAAAAGTTGATCGCCTCGCCAAGGGCTTTCATTTGATACCAAACATGACCACTTTTGAAGACTTTCATTTTTGAGCCACAGCTGACCCACTGTGGGTGGGGCACCCGCCCACAGGACGATGGAGCCACTTTTCGGGTGTGGCATAATGACAAAAGTTGATCGCCTCGCCAAGGGCTTTCATTTGATACCAAACATGACCACTTTTGAAGACTTTCATTTTTGAGCCACAGCTGACCCACTGTGGGTGGGGCACCCGCCCACAGGACGATGGAGCCACTTTTCGGGTGTGGCATAATGACAAAAGTTGATCGCCTCGCCAAGGGCTTTCATTTGATACCAAACATGACCACTTTTGAAGACTTTCATTTTTGAGCCACAGCTGACCCACTGTGGGTGGGGCACCCGCCCACAGGACGATGGAGCCACTTTTCGGGTGTGGCATAATGACAAAAGTTGATCGCCTCGCCAAGGGCTTTCATTTGATACCAAACATGACCACTTTTGAAGACTTTCATTTTTGAGCCAAACCGGAGCCACTGTGGGTGGGCGCTGTGGGTCAGAGGTCACATCCGTCGGTTTCGGCAGTATGCCCATCGTGTTCAGCGACCCCGATTTACTATATATGGGTACCACCCCGAGGCCGAAAAACGCTGTTTTTGCCCGTTTTTAGACTATTTTCAAATTTTCGGACTTAGAAATTTTTCAGCTTGAAGGTGTCCAAAAACGCTATTTTTTCCATTTTTGACCATCTATAAAAATCGAACCAGATCGAAATTCGGGAAAAAAACATAAACTTGCTAAATGCCATTGCCTAGATAATCAAAAAATAGTATAGAAAAATTTTTCCTATGGGCCGTTTGAAAAATCGAGTTAACAGAAAAATGGAAAAAATCATGCTGAATACAGAGAAAAAAAACCCCACTTTCAAACCCGTAAGAGAAAGTCGATTTTTTCAAAGTTCATTTTTTCCGGGCAAGTTTGGTATCATTCGAAAGCTCTTGGCCTGGAGATTTCAAAAATGTAAATATTAGCTCTTAATTCCTTCCCGTTAATTAGTTATGCCTAATTAGCACTTTTCCAAATCCGCAAAGTGCCTTTATAGCTCATATTATGGGGGCTCTCCGAGCTCCCCCATGATACGTAATATATCTAGCTACATTAAGCAAATTTTTTGAAAGCTAAGTGTGACCAATAGTGCATAATTCTGGGTTTTCTCCAGGCCAAAAAAGCGGGGGGGGGGGGGAGCCCCCCCACTTGTGGGGGGGGGGGGGGGAAGACCAAACGTGGGGGCGTAAAATGGGTTAAAATGCTAAAAATACCGTAAAAAATTACGTGTTTTCTACATATACTGCTACAACTAAGCTCGAAAGTGCTCAAAAATCAAGTTTTGGAACCAAAGTAGACGATTTTTGACCAAAAAATTCAAGGCGAGGCCGGAAAAATTTTGAAAATTTATACCAAAAACCCTTAAAATTTGGCATTTTCTGGGCACCTTATAGTGAGTGGGGGGGGGGAGCCCAAAAAAGTGGGAATGGGGGAACGAGTGGGGGGAGGCAAAAAGTGGGGGGCCCCATTAAAGAAAACCCAGTAATTGCAGTATATATAAGAAGAAGAGTAAGCCACTAGAGGGCTTCTCTTCATGGCATTGCGTAAAGGTGCTCCGCCCACAATACGCGAATGTTCCCCGTTTGGGGGGGGGGTCGCTCTGATCGATAAACATACCCACCCTCCGTTTGGTGAGGGGGGTAGCCGAAAAGAGGTCCCCGTTTGGTGGGGGGGGGGGTAGCCAACAGCCAATCAGATTGCAGAAACCCCCCTCCGTTTGGGGGGGGGGTTAAGCAAAGGATTACGGTAGTTTTTGTTCCATTCGAAAATGGGTCCCCGTTTGGGGGGGGGGTCACAAAAAGTGGTCCCCGTTTGGTGGGGGGTGTGTGCAAAAGGGGTCCCCGTTTGGTGGGGGTGTGTGCCGAAAGGTTCTCCGTTTGGTGGGGGGGTGTGCCGAAAGGTTCTCCGTTTGGTGGGGGTGTGTGCCAAAGGGGTCCCCATTTGGGGGGGGTCGCCAAGACAGGCTAAGTTTGGCTGAATCTGATTGGCTGTTGGCGACTCCCCACCCCCACCTAACGGGGACCCCTTTGGCACCCCCCCCCCCCGAACCAAACAGGGACCACTTTTTGTGACCCCCCCCCCAAACGGGGACCCATTTTTGCTACCCCCCACCAAACGGGGAGGGGGTATGCTTGTCAACCCCCCTCCCAAACAGGGGAACAAGAAGAGGAGCCCTCCAGTGGCTTACTCTTCTTCTTATATATAGTAAAATTATGCACTCTAGGTGTGACGGTTGTTTGTTTTCAGAGTAAATTACTTTGTTTGTTTGTTTGTTTGTGTATAATGGGGAAACATACGTACCTGCTCGGCATGCATCACATTGACATAGCAGGCACTGTTAATCTTCACTTTGAAAAAACCGTCCGGGACCTCCCACAGGGTGGGCCGGCTGGACTGGCTGTCGGCCGCTGCCGTGTCGCGCGTCAGGGCCAGGCAGCGACGCGTATAGGAGGGCTGAATGAAGGGACGAGTGGGGCCAAGGCTCCGCAGCACCTCGTCACGGTCCACAATCATCAGCTCTGGGTTGATGCCCTCCGACAGGCAGTGACGGACATACTGCAAAACAAAGTATACATATATACGTATATAGTCATATATATATATATATATATATATATATATATATATATATATATATATATATATATATAGTTTCTGAAGTTAGCAGTACAAAGAGTACTGTACTGGGCGTTTTCAGTGGCGCCAACACCACTTTTTGGGTTCCCCCATATGACCGCTTTCCCTCCCCCCAAACGTTTCTTGGGCTTCGCCCCCCCACTCACTATAAGGTGCCCAGAAAATGCCAAATTTTAAGGATTTCTGGTTAAAAGTTTAAAAATTTTTTCGACTTCGCCGCATGTTTTTGGTCAAAAATCGTCTATTTTGGTACTCAAACTCAATTTTTGAGCACTTTTAAGCATAGTTATAAAACAGTATGTAGAAAAAGAAGGCAATTTTTACTACATTTTTGCCAATTCCAGGTCACTTTGGAGCCCCCCAACTAGTAAGGGGAATTCTCCACCCCCATTTTTTTCGCATAGAAAAAGCCCAGCTCTAGACGGAGGATCTATTATAAGGACAAATTAATTATTTTAGACGTCCTTTCTACGAGTATATATACAAACAAAATGAGTTATATTATGCTTCCTCACATTGTCATCTATTAACTATTTAAATTTATATAAATCTAGAATTCCGCCTATTTGTCAAGTCTGGAATATCTCTGTCTTTCTTTCACACGTAATGATGATAAGAGTATGACACAGTAAGCAGACTCGCTGTTATCAGAGCAAAAACGGTGTCTTTGCGAGCTTTCGGTTTAGGCTGAAAGCCTCCTACAATAACTAGACCACAGTGAAACGTGTATCAAGTTCCACCGTTATGCGGCCTGCGTTCTAAAGCTAGAAAACAGGGCCGCGTTGCAAAAGATTCTCCTAAGTACCCTCCTACGAGGGTACTTAGGAGGATGTCTGGGAGCTGTCTGGTAGGGAGTTAGGAGACCTCCTAACCCCGTTTCAAAAGATTTCTCCTAAGTTTAGCTGGCGCTGCTCCCAATTTAGGAGAAAAGTTAGGAGTGGTGGGTAGCACTCCTAGCTGGGAGAATCTTTTGAAACACAATTCTTCTAAGTGCCCACCTAAGCCCAACTTAGGAGCGCTCCTAGGCTAAGGAGGATCTTTTGCAACGCGGCCCAGAACTGCAAACTAAAAAAATCGAATCACAGCTAAGGATAGATCCCACACCAGTTTCTAGCTTGATTTTTCGTTATTGACGCACAATCAGAAACCAAGCTAAAAGGCTGACGTTTGAATTAGAATCCAAAACGGTAGTGGCGGCGACTTCTTCTCAGAAATGCCGTGGTTGTAGTGCGGACGTGCAAAACACCGGTCCATGCACCTTGTACTTTGCGAATTTCGCCCAAAACGTCGATAGTTCGGAAATACAGGGGCGTGCATTGAAATAAATACGTACGTCATAGTCGGCAATTCCATCCGAGCCAAGGATAAACAGATTCTTCCCGGCCACTTTAAGCATATGCTTTCGGACAGAGTTGGACACAAACTTCTCGCGCTCTGCTGAGGACATGGACATCTTACGACTTCTGTAAGAGAACGACAGGAAAAACATAAGACGTGTAGATGTATATACGTATATAAAATTAGATCACACACATACACACAAACAGAAACCATTAAAGAAATTGTAAGTTGTCAAACTTTTGGCTTCCGCCGGAAACTGCCCGAGGCTGATTCTATTATCAAGAGTACACAATACCTAAGAGTGTGACAAGCTGGGCTTATTCTAGTGGGGGGGGGGGGGGGGGGGGGGTGGCGGCCCTCCCATAAACACCCTTCCCCCCCCCCCAAAAAAGTAGGCGCCCCTTTTGGTACCAAATTTTGCCCTAAAAAAATCGCTCAGAAGGCCAAATTTTCAAAAATTTTCCGGCTTCGCCGGAGATTTTTTACTCAATTTTTGCCCTTTTCAACACTAAATCTGCTTATTTTTGCTATGAAAATCAACTTTTATAGTATATGCCAGAAAAATAGCGCTATTTTTAGCATATTTTTCGAAAAATTTTCGCCCCCCCCCCAAAAATTCCTTGCCCCTCGGACCTTTGGGGCCCCCCCCCAAGAAGCCCCCCCCCAAGAAAAAATCCCTAGAATAAGCCCAGACAAGCGCCACGCTTTTATTTATTGGGCTTGCGACATGATGTGCACGATAACGGCTGACCCCCCCCAAAATTAGACTCATCACTTCAAAGAAATTCGCACGCTATACCTGCGTTTTAAAGCTCAAGCTTTTACACAACTAGTCAGTTAGTCCAAAGTGTTTCTGCTGCGAGCTGCAGCGCACAAGCCTAGCGTGCAAGTGTCTTTCAAGTGATGGGCCTAATTTGTAGGAGGGGGGTCAGCCGTTATCGTGCAGATCATGTCTAAGCCTAATAGCTAAGAGCGCGACGCTTGTCACAGTCTTTACTCTTGCTATTCTTAATATTTTGTACTCGCGTGGATATTTAAATGATATCGTCAGTCTGCACTGTACATACATACTTTGCAAAAAGTGTGAGCCTGATCAACTCTTCAGGAGTGGTGCTGCGAAGAACCTTCTGGAGTGAGCGATGAAAAGAGGACCGACTGGGCGGGGTGCAACTCCACACTTTGACAAAGCATTCATTGTCTAGAATAAAACACAAAGGGTGGTACCAGCCTGGCTTACGTTTACTGGGGAGGTTGCTGGGTTTATTTTACTGGAGGGGGGAGTTCCCCCCCCCCCATTTTTTGGGTTCCAACACTTGAGCACCTCCCCCCACTTTTTTGGGCTTCCCCCCACTCACCCTAAGGTGCCCAGAAATTGCCAAATTTTTTAAGATTTTTGGTCAAAACTTTCATACTTTTTCCGGCGTCGCTGGAAATTTTTGATTAAAAACTCGCCTGTTTTGGTGCTTTTTTGATTTTTGAGCACTTTTAGGCATACTTATAACAGTGTATGTGGAAAACAGGCTATTAATACATCATTTTTAGCATTTTTGGCCCATTTTATTTCCCCCACTTTTCGACCCACCCACTAGTGCGTCCGTCCCCCCAACTTATTTTTGCCTAAAATAAACCCAGGGTCGAGGGTCCGCCTCCATTCGAGGAGCCCATGGGCGCTCCCAGGGGGGGGGGGTTTGGGGGTTCTTGGGTGAGAAGGCAAAAACTGAGCTATTTTCAGTGCATAAAACTAAAAAATAGAAAATTTTCGCGCATGCGGCGCTTTTCTGTCTCAACTTTTCATATTTTTCGCCTATGCGGCGTTTTTCTATCTCAATTTTTCAAATTTTCAGCGTCTGCGGCGCTTTTATAGCTAAAGCTTTCGCATTTTTCGTGTCAACGGCACCATTCTATCTCGATTTCTAAAAATTTTCGAGCCCGCAGCGCTTTTGTATAGCTCAAGTTTTTAAAATCGTTCCACCTGTAGAGCTTTTTATTCAAATGCTTTCAAAAAATTTCTCAATGTTTATTAAAATCTTTTTAAAGGTTTCCTTTGCGGATTTTTTCCTAATTTCAAAAATTTCTCAAGTTCTGGAGGGCTCCGCCCCCAGACCCCCCGAGTGGGCTGCTGACAATTCCCAATTTTATCACTTGTGCTGCAGCAACACCCAACCCACAGTTCAGACCCCAACGGAACTGTTGAAAATTCTTGCCGCCACCCACCCCCCTTTCAAAATTGGCGAAAGCAAAAACTTTTCGGCTCGACCCACCCCTTTTCAAAATCCTGGGTGCGCCCCTGGAGGAGCCCCCCATAAATTGCCAAATTTTACCATTTACCCTAAATTGTCAAAAATGATTCCGACTTCCGTTTTTAATGAAATGTTTGCTACTTTAGCTTAAAGAACACCTAAAATTTGTCATTTTTAGTGATTTCTGGCAATTTTTGCACAAAAAACTAAAATTCACAATTTTTTCAACAATATATATACGCCCCCATTTTGATGAGCCATGGGGGCACTTCGAGCCCACCATAAATTTTGGCCTAGAAATAAGCCTGAAAGGTAGACACAGTTAAACTCATATGCATCCGCCTGCCGGCTCGCGCTTAATTCATTTTCTTGTTGAATAAGCTACCACGTACAGTGTTGTTGCATAAGTAAAACGTAAATTCGCAGCCAGATAGTTACGTATGTAATCTTAAAGAGTTATCTAATCTGCAAGAATCCAATTGTATCTCTGATCTTTTCAGTCAATGAAAGAAGATATTTAGGAAGTTCCCTTTAAGGAAATTATGCACAACAAAGCCGTCAAATTACTACATATTTATCTTGTAGCAAGCTGGCGTTTCAGTCCCAAGTATAGCAAACTTCAAGAAAATGAGGTAAACCCGGGCTGACAGGATAGCACAAGGCATTAATCATAAAGAAATAATGAACCACAAGCCAAATTCATCACGATATCACACCAGAAGCAAACAACAACATGCCTGACTGTACGTATATACGTATATACGTATAAATAAATGTACAACATTCATAAATCCAAACCTTGAATGCTGGCGGATGTCTTTTTGCGCAACTGATGTCTCTGCGCATGACGAGAGTGCGCATGCGCAGGATGACTGGTGGTGGAAGTCCTCGGAGCTGAGGGTGGTCTGCCAGGTGGTGGGGAGGAACAGGTGGAAGTGGGTGAGGTAGGAGAGGGACAGCTGTCACTGGGAGGAGGAGGTGGACCAGGTGTAGTCGAGGTAGACGACTCGGCAGGAACAGCCGAATTCTGGCGGGCCAAACCGGAGGAATCCGAATTAGATTCGGATCCGGATCCGGCCAGGGGGAGGGTACCGGATCGCCTGGGACACCGTTGAGCGGAATTCCAGTCCTGCGGAAGAGGATAGAGGTCCAGCAGGAGGCCGTCAAAGTCTCCGCCGCCGTCCGGATGGGAGCTGGCTGCTTCCGGCGCCATTTTCATCTGACGACCTTCCACCACCGATTTGACCAGATCCAGAATGTCCAGGCGAAACTGGAGGATCTCAGTGTCCTGGCATTCCTCAATCTCGGTCATAGGCTGTCCGATGGCCGTACCTAAAATAAGACCAGTCACCGGACAAAATGGCACAAAAATTGAAATTATATATTTTAGTTTCCTATGTCTAACACACGCAGGCTACCTTTAAGTGAAATTGCTTTATATACAACCGTCAAGAAATCAGTTTTTAATGTTATAAACTCGTTAATATATAACGTCTTTTGCAAAAATAGTGCGCAAAATTAGAAGAGGTCAGTAAAATAGTCAATAATGTACGTATATACCCCCAAAGAGGTTGCTAGTTATATAACTGTAAACACGTTTGAGTTCTTGACACAGTTCTGTAAATCAGGGTAGTTTTTATAGGAGAGGGAGCGGGCAAGACGGGACGTTCGAAAGCTATATACCTTCCCCCTCCGGGATATTTTGGGGGGTGTTCAAATTTTTGCCAAAAATAGGGAAATTTTTAGGATTTGTCGTAAAAATTGCTACTTTGCATTACTACTTTTGCATTTCTACGTGCAAAATATATATGCCAAATATATATATATATATATACCAATTTTTGACTAAGTTTTGCAAAAAATCTTCCGAAAATTTCTTCCCCCCCCCCGCCCGCCCTGGTCCCACGGGAAGCCCCACCCCAACGGAAAAAAGCCCTGTTGGTAAATGCCGTAAAAATTAAAAGTTATATATACTGCACGAAAAAGTACGTATATTGTACTTACTAATTTCATAGTTGAGCAACTTTTCCTCCCTATTTCCGGCCGGCTCCACGACACAGAGGACTGGCTGGAACAGACGCAGGTCACACAGCCTTCGCGTCTCATCGTAGAACTCCTCCTGGCGAGATTCCTGAGTCACACCCACAAAGATATACTTGGAACTGGACTGGAGAAAGGAGAAGAGTGGATATCTGAAAAACAACAGCAAAATAGAGGATTGACAAATGAGGGGCCTTTTCAGTGGGGGCGCTCCCCCCTCCACCCGGCCTCACCCCCAGTTTTTTGGGCTTCCCCCCACTCGCTATAAAGTGCCAAGTTTTAGGCCACTTTGAATTCCCCCACTTTTGGGTACCCTCCTTCTAGTGGGGGCGTCCCCCCCACTTCCCCTTCCCCTGGAAAAAGTCCAGGAGGTATATATGCATACAAGAGATTTAAAACTGAGAAAGCACTATGATTTCAGCAATTATCTAACATCTGCTGGAGGCGGTTTCGAAACTGGTGGGATCAGTGCTGTGTTTTTTCGTCGAAACTTTTTGCGAACTTTTACGCAATCCTCGAAAATTTTTTGCGCAACTTCGCAAAAAATTGCGAAATTCATATTTTTTAATTTTTCTGAGATAACTAATGAATTTTATTAATTACGTTGTATTTAAACGCATTTTAACATTACACGAATAGTATTAACCAAGTTACAACTATTTTTTCCAAAGTCGAAGCGTGTGTACGCGTGTATTTGACAAGAATATAAATTTAAAGGTAGAGAGGCGGGGAGCCTGGGGGCGGGGCCCCCAGAAGCTGAGAAAATTTTGTAAAACAGAGGAAAATCCTTAATGGAAACACTCAAAGCTTTGATTTCGGCAGCCAGTCAAAACCTAAAATATACTGCATGTGGGTACTATTACGCATACACTTCTTCAGATATTTTAGGAAATTAGCTTATGCGAAAAGAATTTCATTGCATAAGCTTGCAATAAGTATTCTATCTCGGATAAGATTGAAAGGTGTCTACGAATATAGAAATACGCGCCGAAGGCGCAAAAATTTTTTGAAATTTTCTGCAAAAAGTATATACCTGAAAACCATGTATATATTTATTATCAGAAATAACTGAAAATTTTTGCTCACGGCCAATAATTTTTGCGGAACCTTACGCAGAGCTCCGAACAAAGTTGCGGAGTTTTCAAAAAAGTGCGGAATTTCGCAGTTTTTTTCGCAAACAAAAAACACAGGACGATCAGTGAACTGATTACCTCGGAATTCGGAGAGTAAGCTCTAATGGTGGATGGTAAATCCTCCCAAACTCTAAAGAATTATATTTATTTTCTCAGATTGTATATATATAATATATATAACCTAAGATCACTGTATTTTGTTTTTTATTGCGTTTTCGCACACTTTTTTAAAAAACATAAAATTTAAAAAACACACTAAAAAGCACACTCAAGTTTTCACGTGAAGGAGTAAATTCTTATTGATTTTAAGCATAATTATATGCTTTTCCAAATAATTTTGCGCCTTCGGCGCAAATATCATAAGATATTATGTTTTTACTTCTGTTTGTATTCGTCTGGGCATTAGTTTTCGTGTAGCCTTCATTAGTCTAAGCAACGCTGCAATTTTGGATTGTATAGGCATATTATTCTACAAAATTATGTTTCCAAATTTAAGAAATGACGGGAACAAAATATTACCACTGTCAAAAAGTAAAAGTTTTGAATGATTTCAGACCAAAAATTTCGTAATAGGTATGTTCAAAAAGTTCTCAACGTCCGCCCCCCCCCAGACCCCCGGGGCTTATTCTACTGGGGGGGCGGGGCGGGGGGCCCCCCCATAAACACCCTTCCCCGCCAAAAATCGCCCCCCCCAAAAAAGTGGGTGCCCCTTTTGGTACCAACTTTTGTCCTGAAAAAATCGCTCAGAAGGCCAAATTTTCAAAAATTTTCCGGCTTCGCCGGGGATTTTTAGTCGATTTTTGCCTATTTAAGCTCTAAATCCGCTTATTTTTGGCGATTGCTATAAAAATAGCGCAATTTTTAGCATGTTGTTAGAAAAATTTTGAAAAATTTTCGCCCCCCCCCCCAAAAATGACTCGTCGCCAGAGGGCCCCTCCCCCCTAGAACAAATGCCGCGTATAAGCCCCGGACCCCCATTGTAGCACAAAAACACGTTTTCATCACAAATATTTAACGTTCAGAACATTGAAATATCGTTTGTAAAGCGAAAATATATATATATATATATATATATATGTATATAGTCATAAATGCTGTAAAAACCGTTACAAACGTGTTAATACTGCGAAAAGAGAATTTCAGGGAAAACACAGATTTTTAAAAAAACACACATTTTCTTAAAAAACACACTAAAAAGCACTGGTGAAATTTTGAAAGAACCCTGTAAGAGTTTTATTGTCTGCTCGTTGAAGACGACCGTCTAAGTTTAAAGTGAAAAAGTTTTTATCAGTAAAAGCATGACTATTTCGTTTATTTTCAGGCATACCTATCAATCTTGACTCAACGGATCAAAGAAGACTCCTGCGAAGAAGACTCCTGCGATTAAGAAGAAATATTAAGATAGAACTGCTTAAAAATTTTTATGTGAGTGCTTTACTACAATAAATAATTTTGAATTTTTTGAACGTAAACTTCTAGGCAGGTAGGGAAAATGTAGACCTCATTAAGGGGGAAGCCCAAAATTCCGGGGGGGGGGGCGATTTCGGGGGGGGCGAAATGTTTCGGGGGGGGAAGGTCAATTTCGGGGGGGGGCCCCCCCCCGCCCCCCCCCTGTAAAAAATACCCTGATACCGCTTAGCTTCTTTCCAAAGCTGATCCTTCAGTGTGACCAAGTTGGTTTCTCGATAGGTGATCAGGGGGACATAGATTCCATTTGGCAGCAAACAGTCAATCTGAAGCTCTGCAGGCATCCACTGAAAACCCCACAGTTCCCCAGAGGCCGAGGATGGCGGCATTACTGGAGAAGGATTGGAGACGAGCGACAATAACCGCAAAAAATGGACAAATGAATATCCAACAAAATAAAATACGCACACCACTCGCAATCACGTCATGGCCTAAAAATAACGACAGACACTTATACGTATACTACAGGGGGGTATCCAGGTTCTGAACAGGAAAAGGATTTTGACAGAAATATATACGTATGTTTTCAATTTACACTTAATAGTGGATTGACATGAGATTAGCTGCATACATAGATACATAGGTGTGTTGGGGGGACTCCTCCCATCCCAAAGGAACAGGTTACCGTCCCCGCCCCTCCTAAAAATTTTCCTCCCACATAGGTATACCACCTGTTTAGGTCGGGGGGGGGAAGTCCAAATCTGGCTTGGGGGTCTCAAAAATTGGAAATGCTTACAAAGCTGTACCCAATTTTTTCAGTTAAAAATGGCCCTTTTTTGACATAAAATCAACTATTTTCGACATAAATCTAATAAAAAAACCACTCGTATTGCGTCAAGGCCGCACCCGAGGGGTCAAGAGGTCTAGTTTCCCCTTTTGGGGTGACAAAATGGAAACTTTTTGCTATTTTTATGGCAAAAACAGCTAGTCAAGCGGGAAAAAACCCACTTCAGATTTTTGGCCAGAACTTTTTACTGGTTTGAGATATTGAAATTACAGGCAGCTAGGCCTAGTCGTAAGCTTTCTTATGAGCTATAGAACACCTCTCTAGGGCGTGCCGTTAGTGAGAAAAATTGTCCCAAACTGGCGGAAAAAACCCAATGCGGAAAAAACCCACCCCGAAAATTTTTTGGCAAGTTGCCAGGAGCATTTCTAACCGTTCCAAATGAAAAAGCGGGTTATCTTTTAGTGCACAGAGTTATTTGAAGGAGCTACAAAAATATTTTGTAATCACTGTAATTGATAAAGCACCTCAAAATTTTAGCATTATACGTATGTAAAGAATTTTATTGCAAGCAAATTTTGAAAGAAACAGGTTACAAGAATGAGGTTCCGCATTATGGTTATGTTAACTTGACAACATCACAGATAACGGAAAAATTATTGGTTGACTATGGCATGAATGCAATAGTAAATGACAATTCTTTGCCATTTATATATACAAATTCTTCCCAAATTTCACAAATCTCCAATCAAATTTAGAGTAATAATTTCGAGTAAGCATGCTTTTTTGAAACCCTTATCAACTACTGTATCCAATTGGGGGTTTGGGTACAGAAAGATTTCGCGGGACTCAACCTTCACCGCATATACCGTTCCTGGCCGTCAGACTGGAAGAATATCTTGTCCGACATCGCCGCCGACAGACAACAATGGATAACGATGACTGATTCACTCGCTGGAGCAGCGGAGGATCCTAACCAGGCCTCCTGATAAGCAGCAAGATAAGCAAGGGGGTTTGGGGTTGGGGGTTCCCATCAACTTTTTTGGGGGCCCTCTGGAGGCTCGTTGGGCGGGCGACTGACTACCCCCCAAAATTTCTGGGGGGGGGGGGTGATGAGAAAATGGCTGGGCGGGCTGGGGGGCTACCCCCCAAACCCTCCCGCCTCACACCTATGGAAGTAGATAATGTAACCTCCCGCCATTTTTCCAAATTACCCCCAAAAATTTTGGGGGAGGAATTTGATCGATTTTGATCGATCGATTATACTGATCGATCGATCAGGGCTGTTGCGCGGCCTTCCTCAGAAAAAAGGAATAAAAAAAGGAATTTTGAAACAGAAAAAAAGGGAAAAAGGAATTTTCCCGATGAAAACTGGCAAAAATAACAAACTTTAAAGACTATTTTCTTGCTACTACGCTAACGCATTAATATTATTTTGCTTTAAAAATGTATTCTGATCTGATAGATTCGAGGAAGCCGAGCGATTTTTTACATTGACATCCGAAAATGGCTCCTGAAATCTGTACTGCCGCCTGTAAACTTTTATGCATATATATACACAGACTTATAGTAGGCAGGGACTATATAGACAGTGATGGACTTTTTAGGTTTTTATGATAAGTTGGAAAATTTTCAGATTTTTATGATGTTGGATTTGGAAAAATTAAGTGCTGGAAATGTTCGAAAATTCCAAATTTTTGGAGAAATAAAATGGTCCAGATTCAAGTAACGGAATGCCTGGGACTTCAAGAGGAACACTGAAGCTATATGTTCTCTACTATAAGTAGTTTCTAGAAATGCGCCGGGGCCGCCACTACCGGGGCCAGGGCCGAGGCCTGGAAATTGAGGGTCTAAATTAAAAATTTTCAAAACATTCTGAAAAATTGAAAGTTCGCAATTCCTAGCACACAGATGTTACAATTGTTATTTTCATTCAAATCGGTGAGAAAACAAACTATTTGTAAACACTTTGACATCTTTTTGTCTTTCGAAATTTCGAACTTTGGGTCAAAAATTAGCAAAATTTCCCAAATTCTTCTAATTTTTAGAAAGTAAATTTCTAAGTCCTGACCGGGGCCTGACCACCGAGGCCGGGGAGAGGCCCCTGTGCATCCCTGGTAGTTTCTACCGCAATAGGTTTTCTGCAAAATCCAACCCTAGGTGGGAAGGTAGTCGATAAAATTGAGAAAACTGAGAAAAGAGAGAGAACTAAAACTGAAATAGCAGAAACATATTTTGACTGTTCCAGAAAGAAAAGCAATTATCTTGGACGACAAAATTAAATATAACCGGTCCAGGTTAACACGAACCTCCTATCAGATTCCGCATTGTTAATACATTTCACTTTTTAAACTGTATAAATAAGCTCGCATTCATAAAGAAAACAGGCTGTCATAGTAAACTATTTCAGATATTTTAAAATCTCAAAGATAAAACGAGAAGTTTAGATAATGTTCGAAATTTTCTGCAAAGTCCTGGAAACGACCTACAACCATCAAAATTTATATAATCTTAGCGTAACAAAAAATACATGTGCTGAAAATAAAATCGTTAAAATTTGCTATTTCGTGCACTCTAGAAACTGCAAAAGCTCAGCCGTTACTATAGCTTAAAACTACACTTTTCCAGCCAAATAGATCAAAATACGAAACGTAAAGCCAATTCAAGTTATTATTAAATACGTCCAAAATATAGAACCAACTTTGAAATTAAAATCCATATGAGCACATCCCGGCGAAGCCGGAAATTTTTGAAAAAATATGGGCAAAAACGTAAATTTTGCTTAAAAAGTTTGTAAATTCCTAGACTTTTTGAAGTCAGACAGAAAAAAAGGAAATAACAGGAATTTTGGGCGAAAAAAAGGAAATAAAAGGAAGGTCTCGAAAAAAAGGAAATAAAAGGAAAAAAGGAACCGCAACAGGCCTGATCGATTCATCGGATTGATCCCTCGATTCGATTTTTGAAATCAGCGACCTCGACTTATCCCAGGGGCAACTTCGCAGCCAAATCGGAGACAAAAAATTTTTTTCGAATCATAAGGGGGGACCAAGGCAAAATTTTTGTCCCCCCCCATCTACATAAGTGCCGGCCCGCCCACCCCCACAACTGGAGGGGGAGGGGGGGGGGGTAATCGCGCCCGCGGCGCGAAAATTTGCCAGAAATTGAGTGTTTTTAGTGTAAATTTTGCAAAAATTTTAAAAATACTCCAAAATTTTGGCTTGAAGTGGTTATTGTTGCGAGATATGCACATTTTTAGCTGTTTTATTTTATGGACATTCTGACTCAATATTGACTTATTTTGGGACTTAGAAACATGTTGCCAATCAAGTTTTCGAGTTTAAAAGCCATGTCTAATGTTAAAATTAAAGTTCTAGTTTAGAACGCTGAAAATGCGACTTCTAGCATAAAAATGGGAAAACTTTTTGGGGGAAGCTTGGGGTGGCCATCATGACTCATAGGGCCATAGGGGGAGGGTTGGGGAGTTCTAAAAAGGGGGCCCGGCCCGCCCCCTAAATTTTGGGGGAGGCCCCCACAACCCAAATCCCCGTTATATATAAACTCCCTCTCCCTAGTCCCTATGATGGTCTCCTCATCCCGCTAAGCACAGAAATACACTCCCCTCCATCTCTCCACTAAGCACAGAAATCCCTCGCCCACTCCACTCCCCCACGAACGGCTTCACGGAACCAGCCATGACCCCCCAATCCTCGATTTTATCCAAAAGCAACAATCCAGAAAGCCAACCAAAAATATCAGAAATTCTGGTTTAATGTAATATAAGTTCGCGTGGTGTGACAAACTGAATTTAGGCAGACATTTGTATATAGTGTTTCTTGTATATTCTTAGAAAAAATAAATTTTAGTAAATCAGATATTGACTTCTGCGGCAGATGTCATCCGCTACTTCAGGCAGATCTCCCTTTTTTGGTCACACCTTCCCCTTTCAGATGAGCGGACCAGATCCGAACAGGTGAATATTCAACGCCGATGAAGTTAACTTCCAGGTAATTTTTAAAGTGTTTCTTCTTTTCTCTATCATTGTATTATTGTTACTAGACTAAAACAGCACTTTACTAAATATACTTGCTTTGCAGCAATCTTTTCATCTTTCTAAAAATCAATTGTGTATTTGCTCGATTGAGTGTTTTTGGAATTTGAGAGAGCGGATTCCTGGTACGAAAACCACGTCTCCTTCGCGTTCGCCCCCACCATACGTAGGTGTACCGGCACTTATTTAGATGGGGGGGGGGCGATTTTTTCGCCTTGGTCCCCCCTTATGGTTCGAAAAAAATTTTTGTCTCCGATTTGGCTGAGAAGTTGCCCTTAGGGTAAATCGAGGTCGCTGATTTCAAAAATCGAATCGAGAGATCGATCCGATCGATCGATCGATCAGTAGAATCGATCGATCAAAATCGATCAAAAATTTTTTTGTCACCAATTTTCGCGAAAATTCGCCCTAGGGTAATTCGGGGGCGCTGATTCCGAATATGCAGTCGAAATTTCGATCCGAGCTGCCAAAATCGAGTTATTGTCGAATTTATGAAAAATCGATGAAAATCGATTTTTGCGGGAGAACGATCGATTTTTATGCCATTTCGACTGCAGATTCGGAAATAGCGCCCCCGAATTACCCTAGGGGCGAATTTTCGCGAAAATTGGTGGCAAAAAAATTTTTGATCGATTTTGATCGATCGATTCTACTGATCGATCGATCGATTGGATCGATCTCTCGATTCGATTTTTGAAATCAGCGACCTCGATTTACCCTAAGGGCAACTTCTCAGCCAAATCGGAGACAAAAAATTTTTTCGAACCATAAGGGGGGACCAAGGCGAAAAAATCGCCCCCCCCCCATCTAAATAAGTGCCGGTGTACCAGGCTACAGTTTGCCCCCTGTGAGACACTCAGTGTGGCGGCGCCAGGGGGGGCCCGCATAGGTGTAAGGTGGGGGGGTAGACCCCCCCAAGCTTTTTTCAACCCACCCCCAAAACTTTTTGGGGGCGGGGGAGGCCCCCCCATCTGGGGGGGGGGGGAGTTATGGCCAAAAATTGGGTATTTTTAGGGTAAATTTTGAAAAAATTTTTAAAAATGTCCAAATTTTTGGCTTAAACTGTTTATTATTATGAGAAATAACGTTTTTAACTGTATTATGGATCTTATGACTCAATATTGACCTTATTTTGGACTTGGAAACATGTTGGCAATCAAGTTTTTGAGTTTAAAACCACTGTCTAATGTTAAAATTACTTAATGGTTAGAAGTTTTTTATCATTAGGAACGGCTGAAAATGCGATTTTTGGCATAAAAAATGAAAAATTTTTTGGGGGGAGGGTTGGGGGGTCTCCAGAGGGGGCCCCCCCAGAAAAGGTTGGGGGAGCCTCCCCCACCCCAAATCTCCGTTACACCTATGGGGGGCCCGGAGGCCCCGGGCCCCCCTCCCTTTGCAATTTGGGCCCCTCCCTTTGGGGTGTCGGGCCCCCCTTGAAAAATTTTTCAGCTGTTTATATGCATAATTTGAGTGTTTTTAAGAAATTTTTTTAAAAATTTTTGCTAAAAATTGAAAACTTTTTGCTAAAAATCGAAAAATTTTTGCTAAAATTTGAGATTTTTTGGGAAATGAAGGTAAAATTTGCCAAAATGTGCCAAAAATTGTTGGATTTCCCCAAAAAAGGTCGCCGGATTTTTGGGTCGTGGGCCCCCTTCAAAAAAATCCTGGCGCCGCTACTGGAGACACCCCCCCACGAGAAGGCCAGACCCCCACCCCCCATACCCGACCTCGACTACTCCCCCCGAGCCGAGCTCAGGCCCCCTTCCCCCTAAAATGGAGTCCAAACAAGAGAAAAAATGCAAACAAAAAATTTTCTGAAAAAATTGGCTGCAAATAGTTTAAAACGCTAAATAAAAATAGGCCGTAAAACGCAATATATATGACTAGTTTTTGAGTATATAGATTTATGTCGACAATAGTAGATTTTATGCCAAAAAAGGTCCATTTTCAACTGAAAAATGTTTGGGTACAGTTATATATTTCCTATTTTTGAGACCCCCCATGCCAGATTTGGACTTTTTACTTCCCCCCCCCCGACCTAAACAGGTGGAATATACACCTACCGACCACCGCACCTCACCACCCGTCACCATAAGGTGTAGTTGGGCGGCTTTGGGCTTTCAATTGGCCAAAAAATTGGGTGTTTTCAGGGTAAGTTCTGCAAAATTTTTCAAAAATGTTTAGGGTATATAAATTTTGCAAAATTTTTCAAAAACGTCCATTTTTTGGCTGAAAGTGTTTTGGAGATTTTTCACAAATCAAATTGGTTGTACGTAATATGTTATATATATATATATATATTTATTTTTGTTTGCACTGCACATGTATATAAAATCGCAATTATATTCTTAAATTTTTGACGAAACGTTTTTACCCCATCCCACCCACCACCGACTGACCATAGTTTCCTGGGGGGGGGGGTTGGGGGTATTCCCCCACAAATTTCGACCGACTTTACCCCATAGGTGTAATTGGAGGGGGTTACCCCCCCCCCCACCCATCTTTCCAACCCCCCCCCAGAAATTTTTGGGGGCCCCCGGCCCCCCCCCCAACTGGGGGGGGGGGGGGGGGGGGGGGGGGGGGGGGGGGGGGGGGGGGGGGGGGGGGGTCGCGCCGAAGGCGCGAAAATTGGCCAGAATTTGGGCATTTTTATTGTAAATTTTGCAAAATTATTCAAAAAAGTCCAAATTTTTGGCTTAACGTCTTTATCATCGCGAGAAATAAACGTTTATAACAGTTTTATGGACTTCAACTAACATTATCTTATTCTGGACTCAGAAACATGTTGGCAATCAAGTTTTCGAGTTTAAAAACACTGTCTAATGTCAAAATTACTTAATGATTTCATGTTTTTCGGCATTAGCTATGAGCTATGGCTGAAAACATAGGTGTGCCACCTGTTTGGGTTGGGGGGGAGTAGAAGGTCCAAATTTGGCTCGGGGGACCCCACCAAAATCCGAAATTTGGGGGAGGGGGACCCCCCCTCCTAAACTGTACCCAAGTTTTTTAGCTTAAAATGGTCCTTTTTCGATGTACAGTACATACATAAAACGTACTCAAAAGCTTCTGTCAATAGCATTCGTATGCGAAAATAGGGCTTGAAAATTGACAAATTTGTGCTAAAATATGCCTAAATTAGGCCAGATTGTGAATTATAATTGCGTATATTACCTTTTAATTGCTATAAATAACCATCTTTAGCTGTTTATAGCTGATTTACATCTACTTTTGCGAATTTTTTTCAAAAATTTTCAGAAATTGCAAAAAATTTTTCAAGCATTTTGCATTTTTTACTTGGTTTGGACCCAGTTTTAGGGGGGAGGGGGGCTTGAGCTCGGCTTGGGGGGGGAGTAGTTGAGGCCGGGGAGGGGGGAGGGGGGTCTCGCCTCTCCGTGGGGGGGGGGGGTCTCACAGGGGGTAAACTATAGCCTGGTTCACCTATGGCTGAAAATGCGATTTTTGACATAAAAATTGAAAAAAATTTTTGGGGGTGGTCGTGGGGAGGGGGGTTTGGGGGGGGGGGGGGTTTAAAAAGGGGCCCCCCCCCCAAAATCTCCGGGGAGGCCCCCCCAGCCCAAATCCCCGTTACACCTATGCTTTACCCCCAGATTTTTTGACGTACCTCCTCTCGGCCTAACTTTTGGCTACCCCCGAACCTCCCCCCCCCCAGGGATTTTTGGACCTAATAATCTGCTAAATTTGGCCGCAAAATGGTCATTTTTTGAAAATTTTTCTAAAATTTTGACCTAAAATCGCTTTAGAACGGTGCAAAAACGTTAAAAACAAGCCTTATTTTGATGAAACAAGGGCTAAATTATAGAAAATGTTGCATTTTTTGGCCATTTTTCGAAATTTCTGAGGTGCTAATTCTGGGGTAGGGAGGTTGGGGGGTACCTTCATCACATTTCGAAGATCGGCCAAGATTTACCCCCCCCCCAGACCAAAAGTTCCAGGGAAACTATGCGACTGACCCCACCCCCCGCCGCCCGCCACCCACCCTGATTTCGGCTATCCCCATCCCCAACTTTTTCTCAAGGTATAGCGGTAGCGGTAGCGGTAGCGGTAGGTTCGCGGTAGCGACCCCTATAATATGAGTGAAAATGGTCGAATGACAGTGTAAAACAAGGCTGCGCAGATTATGTGCGCAAAAAATTGTACGTGTCGAGTTTAGTATATTTGCCAAGTTTCATCCCCGTACCACTTTCCGTTAAAAAGTTATGCCAAAAATCGCTTACGAGAGTGATGTTTTTTTTCCGGTTTCTCGCTTTTGATGTCTCATAAGGGGGTTTTGTAGCTTGAATAACTACAGATAGAAAAATTTTTGCCTATGAAACCCATATATATTCTTGTAGTACAAATCAAAAATAAGAAAATAAGCTAGTTTTTATGCCTCCCAGGGCCGGAAAAAATTTTTGGCTGGGGGCCAAAGTCGGCCAAAACGCTAAAATGGCCAAAAAGTATGCTTCAAAGGCGCCTTAATAAGTCAGATTGGGCTGTATATATATGGGGCAATACTGACTATATGGTTAAACAGTACACATATCGGGGTAGTTCAAATGCTATATGATTTTCCGTCTTCGTGCGTAATTTTTCGGTACTGGCCGGCCAAAGTTGGTGAATTTTGGGTCGAACTTTGAACTTAGTTTTGTCGCTTATTTTGCTGCATGGGTGGCTCAAATTTTGCATACAAAGGTTTTTTGGGACGTATAATCGATTCCCACTATCAGTTTTGCTGCCCGAGTAACCCAAGTTGCTGGGCTGGTTCCACTTGACCGTCTGAGGGGTCATGTCGGTAACCGCTTCCTGGAGGTCCATAGTAGGCTTTACTTTGCCTCTCCAAACTTTGTCTATAGGGGTTTTCTGGTGCGCCCAGCTCATTCCCAGTGTCCGTTTTGCCGTCTGACCTACCCATCTTGCTGTGCTGGTTCCACTTTGCCGTCTGGAGGGTCCGGTCGGTACCGACTTCCGGGAACACCATATAGGACTGTACATAGCCTGACAAAACATTGTCTATAGGGGTTTTCTGGTGCGCCCAGCTCATTCCTGGCATGCGTTTTGCCGTCTGACCCACCCATCTTGCTGGGCTGGTTCCACTTCGCCATCTGGAGGGTCAGTCGGGTGGAGGGGGTCAAGTGGTCGAAATTAAAATTTTTCAAAAGTGGTCAAATTTGGTTTCAAACGAAAGCTCTAAGTGAGCTGAACAACTTTTGTCATAGAACTGCATGCTCAAAGTGGCTGTAGAGTGCTGTGGTGGGGTGGGGTGGGGACTTAGGCGATTTTCGGTCAAAAATGAAATTTTTCAAAAGTGGTCAAATTTGGTACCAAATGAAAGCCCTAAGCGAGCTGAGCAACTTTTGTCATAGAACTGCATGCTCAAAGTGGCTGTAGAGTGCTGTGGTGGGGTGGGGACTTAGGCGATTTTCTGTCAAAAATGAAATTTTTCAAAAGTGGTAATGAAAGCCCTGAGCGAGCTGAGCAACATTTGTCATAGAACTGCATGCTCAAAGTGGTTGTGGAGTGCTGTGGTTGGCTTGCTTGGTACTGTTGAAAGATATCTATACATACCTTCATGAGCATATATACATATGTAAAATAATAGAAAACAAGAACAAAAAGTGCTCCTTCGTCGCATGTAAAATACATATGAGTCTTCGTAGGCAGGTTGTACATAAGCAAAAACTAGCCTGTAAAATACATATGAGTTCCGTAGGAAGGTTGTAAATTAAGGAAAACAAGTTGCAACCGCTTAACATATGAGCCTGTCCTACAACGAGGCTCATATTGGCGTCACAGTTCATTCCACATTAAAGCCTCATTAAAGAACCTCAGCTTCATCCACATTACGGAAAAATGAATAGACGTAATGGCCCAGGACTGAAGTGAACTACGACTGCTCAAGCTGAACTGTACATGCAACCTGATGTTTCCTGAAACACTATGGCACACCTCTAATGCATTCTCGAAACACTTTCACATTATACACAGGAAGAGCGGTTGGGGGGAGGGGGCCCTGCGGGAAGTGTAGAGAGGGCATATAATGTGTAACATGGGAGGGGGGCGTATAGTAAAAGGCTCAGTGCGGCCCTTGGAGACCCGTTCGAGCTCCGTGCCAGCTAAATACTCAACCAAACTGGACAATTTTGGTATCGTTGGAATCTACACGACGAGTACTACAAGTCGCAAAAAGTTTTGGTCAAAATTTCCAACTTTGAAAATTTTCGCTTCCGGGCAAGTTAGGTCCGTTTGTTTTTTTTTCCGTGTAAGTCACGCTTGGAAAAATGCAATTTTCTGTCGCAGTGTTAGAACGATCTGGGCATTTTCAGCAGGTGAAGTTTGGTTTTTCTGAACGTATATACCCCGAAAGTGAACCTTTTTGATATTTTTTCGCTGTCCGGCCCGGCCGGCCACCTGTACGGCCGGCCACCTGTACGGCCGGCCAAAAGTGGACTTGGCGCTAAAATGGCCAAAAATGGCCAATTTTTTGTCAAAGCTACAGGACTCAGGGAAGACGCTAGAGAGACGTGGTTTGTTGCATAAGGATCTACGGAAGGGTTTATATGTCCTAACGAGGGCGATTTTTGATATCTGGCCAGGATCGTTCTGGCGGCCGGCCCAAAGTTGGTCCGGCCAAATAGCCATTTTCGGAAAATTTCTAAGTCCCAACTCTACAGGAAATAGTCAAAAATAGGCCTAAATATGCTGTTTTGGGCCATATAGTGGGACGCATATAAGGGTTATCGGGGTCGCTGAAAACGATGAGCATAGTCGCAGCGCTGTGCGGTGCTGCTATCGTGCTGTACTGCTATGCAGCAACCATAGCACGCTGTCTGTAGACTTACTGTAAACGGTTAAACATATGAAACTTGGTGAAAATTATGTCTGTAGTAAGGAGGAACTGTAGCTATGTTAGTTAGTGCACTCTGTAGCTTTCACCGTGCTGTATGTGCTGCCCCAAACACAGCACAGTCGATAACAAGTTATTCTTTCGTCACTGGTATTTGAAATTCGGCATACAGATTGTTTAGGACATGACAAACTATTATAGATACGTTTTGTATACTTATTACGATGTTACTATGTGGTTGCGCTGTAGTGGAGTGCTGCAGAAGTACAGCACGGCCTGTAACTAACTACAGTTAAGTTGCAATCGCCCGAAATTTTGCACACAAGTGCAGCAGAGCATTGCAAATCGTGCCGTATGAGTTTCCTTCACCGACAGTAAAGTTTGCGTGTGATTGCGCTGCAGTAGAGTGCTGCTGAAGTACAGCACGGCCTATAACTAACTATAGATAACTTGCAATCGCCTGAAATTCTGCAGGCAACAGCGGAATAGCATTAGAAATTGCGCCGTGTAAGTCTCCTTCTTTGGCATTAACGTTTGCGTCTGGTTGCGTTGCAGTAGAGTGCTGCTGAAGTGCAGCACGGCCTATCACTAGCAAGAGACAAAGAGCAATCGCCTGAAACTTTGTATACAAGCACGGAAGAGCATTGGAAATCGTGTTTTATGAGTTTCCTTCACCGACAGTAAAGTTTGCATGTGGTTGCGCTGCAGTAGAGTGCTGCTGAAGTACAGCACGGCCTATAACTAACTACAGATAACTTTCAATAGCCTGAAATTCTGCAGGCAGCAGCGGAATAGCATTAGAAATTGTGCCGTGTAAGTCTCCTTCTTTGGCATTGACGTTTGCGTCTGGTTGCGTTGCAGTAGAGTGCTGCTGAAGACTGAAGTGCAGCACGGCCTATCACTAGCAAGAGACAAAGAGCAATCGCCTGAAACTTTGTATACAAGTACGGAAGAGCATTGCAAATCGTGTCTTATGAGTTTCCTTCACTGACAGTAAAGTTTGCATTTGGTTTCGCTGCAGTAGAGTGCTATATGCTATATGCAGTAACTAAAACTATTGCAGCCATGGGTACTGGATGTTGGATTTCTGTCAAAATAGAGAAAAAGGAAGAAATTGGAACTTTTCAAGCTTCTTTGTTCTGTACTTTCGGTTGGCGATTAACGATTGGCGGAATTTTTAAAGTTTCTTTCACACAGCTTTAACGTTTTTGCTTTTTACTGAGAACCTTAAAAATGAAATAGGACAAGAATAAAAATGCTCCGGTGGAGCATGAAAAATGCAATATGGGTGACATTAGGGGGGGGGGGGGTTGGCGGAATTTTTAAAGTTTCTTTCACACAGCTTTAACATTTTTGCTTTTTAATGAGAACCTTAAAAATGAAATAGGACAAGAATAAAAATGCTCCGGTGGAGCATGAAAAATGCAATATGGGTGACATTCGGTTGTAAATGGACAGAGGACTAGGTTTTAAAACGTTAATATGGGAGGGGCAGGTTGTAAATGCCAGGAGGACTAGGTTAAAAGCGCACTAATATGGACCAGCTTCGCTGAACAACCCATATTCGCGGTCACTCATGCTCCACTCCACATGACATACGAGTAAGATCCTGCATTCTTCAACTTTCAAAGCAAGCGGGACGATTTTGAAATATTAAAGCTTATTCCAAATAAACAATGCAGTTCTGGTAGAAAGGTGTTCAAGGTGTTTTTTCTGCAGTGTCAGCGCAGAATCTTGTATTAAGTTGATGCGAAAAGCAGTTGACATTATGTACGTGTATTATTAAGTTGTATAATAAAGGAGCACGGCCACATATACTTGCAGGCCGTGCTGACATATCGTACAATTTTTCGAAGAACTGCCAATATCAACAGCAAGCAGCAGCCGATAGAAACTCTGGACAGTTTTCGCGAATATGGGTTGTTCAGCGAAGCTGGTCCATATTAGTGCGCTTTTAACCTAGTCCTCCTGGCATTTACAACCTGCCCCTCCCATATTAACGTTTTAAAACCTAGTCCTCTGTCCATTTACAACCGAATGTCACCCATATTGCATTTTTCATGCTCCACCGGAGCATTTTTATTCTTGTATATATGAAGGATAATTTGTAATGAAAAGCTTTATGCAGTATGTATTTATATAAAAGTAAAATATATATCTGCAAATTATTCGTATTATGACATACGCCAATATGAGCCTCGTTGTAGGACAGGCTCATATGTTAAGCGGTTGCAACTTGTTTTCCTTAATTTACAACCTCCCTACGGAACTCATATGTATTTTACAGGCTAGTTTTTGCTTATGTACAACCTGCCTACGAAGACTCATATGTATTTTACATGCGACGAAGGAGCACTTTTTGTTCTTGTACACATATGGTCGCATTCATGTGTGCTTTGATGATTTAGTGTAATGTAAAATGCTTGTTAGCTCTGCCAATAATGTCAAAATCTACAATCTCAGTTCGGGAAAATCTTTGCCAGAGGTTAGTTTAGTATTATATGGAATTAGTGTGTACGTATTGCAGCTTGTAACATATTTTTATCGTTTAGTTAGGAGGAGATCCAGTCCCAAAAGGGAGAAAAAAGAAAGTTTTTCGGCGGAGCACACTTTTAACTGAAATATAAACTAATAGCCAAACAGTAGGGTTTTTGCCGTATTTTGCTTGAAAAAACTCAAACAACATGGATGTTAACTAAAAATAGCTTCGTGAAGAATAAAAGCCAGCTTTAGTTTTCATTGTTGTGGATAGAAAAATCTAATGTTATGTCAACTACATCACTGGAATTATGCACGGCTTATCAAGTTTTCAATATTTCAGTGGCTGTCGGACCGAAAACGTCGAAAGCTTCAGCAACAAGATTCTGGTATGAAGTAACTCCTTTCTTTAAGGTGGTGATTCTTTTTGGGCACATATTGTTGATTGACGGCGTAAACCAGGATGAAATTCAACGAAACTTTCCGAAATAAGTTATTTTAGCGTTCTAACACACTCTGCGCAATCGCGCTTCAAAAATTCAACATTTGCGTTCAGGGCGGTTTTTGCCAATTTCTGAAAGTTTGGCAGCAGCTGCATGGCTATGAGTATATCCATTCGAAAGAACTCGTTAAGCTCTACAATTTTGCTTTTGGAAGCAACTTCCTAGCTTTTCCCTATCGTGAGATATAGCCAATTTTCTTATTTTGGCGTCAAAAACTTGTCCTTTCTGCAGAAATCAAATAATCCACTACTTCTTGAGCTACGAAAGCCGTAAAATTTAACTAAGGGTGTCGATTTAAAGGTCTCACAGAGGCCAATTATCGGAGGCATGACCATCGTACAATTGCTATCCCTTAGGCTGCTATCACAAAAAATGTAGTTTTTGCAAAAACACGACCAAATTTTTTCCAGCGATTGTGCAGAATTTAGTATGCAAGCTAGAGAGTTGCCACTTAGCAGATGTGTTCTACCACAAAAATACCCCGGGACCCTTTTTTAGTTGCCCCGATAGCTGCTTTCTAACTGAAGTAGTGGCTTGCCAAAGTAGTGAAAAGTAGGCAAAATCCAGGTTGCGCAGACATTTTAGTTTATTTCTCCATAACGAAGAGCGATATCACAATAACTAAAAAAGGGTCCCCAGCTATTTGATAGAGGTATCGAATGCTCTAACCGATGTCCTGCGAAAAAATTCACTTCAGCCTGCAAAAAATCTGAAAAATTATACTTCTTCTAAAATACAGGAAAAACATTTTGGAAAGCCAAACTTAGATTCATTGTACTCATTAAAAAGAGAAAATGTTAAGCTACATTTTGATATAAAGATGACTTCTTAACTCCAAATAATGAATGAATAATAGTGGTTCAAAGTTGATGTCTCCAAAAGGAATCACCACCTTAAGGCGACCGCATAGATCCAGTTGTTAGAGATTATTGTTTTTGTTGTTTGAATCACAACTATATAAGTGTACGTACGTATGACACGCAGGACACATCTATATAGTTTATTCATTTTACGTTAACTTATATACGTATACGTATATCAGGGTTGAGAGTCTCGGTCTCGGTCTCGCCCAAAAGCCGAGACTTGGCCAGTCTCGGTCTCGGTCTCGGTCTCGCTCACCCAAAAGTCTCGGTCTCGGACCGAGACCGGAAATTTATTGAAAACATCTAATTTCGGCGAAAATTTTAAATAAATGCTATGAAAATTAACTAACGAGGTGCGGGAACCGTATGTTTATATGTTAAAGCCCCTAATATTAGATCTAAGCCTTAAAAACTGGAAGAAATTAAGTTTAAGCTAAAAATTGCTAGTCTCGGTCTCGCCCAAAAGCCGAGACTTGGCTAGTCTCGGTCTCGGTCTCGGTACCCTGGTCTCGGTCTCGTTCTCGGTCTCGGTCTCGGTGAAATCTCGGTCTCGCCCAACCCTGACGTATATACTTATTCGACCTTTATTGGAAAAGGAAAGTGGAAGCTGCAACTATTCACTATTGTATGTATTGTAACTCCAATTTGTGTGTTATGCGCAAGATGTAAATTTCGTTTATATACCTGTGCCCTTATTGTGTTGCTTTTTAGAACTTCGGCGTCGCATCGAGTTGATACAGGATTTTCAAATGCCGGATGTAAGCAACTGTGTTCAGGTTTCCAAGGACGGGCAACATATTTTTGCAACTGGTAAGTGTTTCTCCAGTTATCAACATAGGTGTGACTGGGCAAAAAATCTGGGGGGGGTAGCAAAAATCTGAAAATCTGGGGGGTCGCCAAAATTTGTCACTTTTGGTGGGGGGATCCCCCCACCCACCCCCCTAACACATCTATGGTTATCAAAGTGGAAACTTTAGTTTCTCATTTCATTTCCTATTTTGTCAGTCATTTTTTCTAGACCAAAATTTTTGGAGGACGAAGTCTGACAGGGAGCAAACTTTTTGCGAAAAATAAAATTGGAGTTTACAATTGGACAATTTTTTGTCATAATATTTAAGCTTAAAATTATGAAAAAGTGCTAAAAAGCGTTCAGTGGCATTTTGCAACAGTAAAAATTAATGTTTGCTTTATGTAAACGGGCGTTATACGGTTTAGTAGAATAATGATAGCGTAGTAGTAGTAGTAGTAGTAGTAGTAGTAGTAGTAGTAGTTTCGGCTGTTTAATAACTTGTTTACAAACTTGTTTGTTTGCAGGGGGGGCTAAACATATTCGTAGATATTTAGGTATGTATAAGCCGACTGTGAAGTGTTTTGATGTCAACAATCTTAGTCTGAAGTTTGAGCGCTGCATGGATTCTGAAGCCATTAAAATGGACATTTTGGGCGATGGCTATGAAAAGGTATAAAGTATATACGTAATTGTTTAATTTTTGTGACATTATGTACGACTGTACTGTTAAAGTTATCCTGCATTTTTTTCAGTCAGCACGGCATTGCTGCCCTTTTGCTTTTCTTTACATTTTCCTCTTTTCTGTTTTTAAAAATTCATTTTCTCTTGTTACTGTTCCTGTTTTGTTTCTGTTGTCTTTTAGTTATAAAGAAATAATGAAAAACGCCTGCCTGCAGTCACTAATGCCGAAACCTTAGTCCGAACAGGAGAGAGCCAATGGGCGCTGTGAGCGCTCTTACCCAGAGAGAACTAGGACTAGAACTAGTTCTCTCTGGGTAAGAGCGCTCACAGCGCCCATTGGCTCTCTCCTGTTCGGACTAAGGTTTCGGCCTTAGTGACTGCAGGCAGGCGTTTTTCATTATTTCTTTATGATTAATGCCTTGTATCCTTCGTGGATCCGCCTGCTGACCAGCGTTTACTTCATTTTCTTGACGTGTTGTCTTTTAGTTGGTATTTTTGGAGGAAGATCGTTGGGTGGAGTTTCATGTTCGACATGGACACTATTTTAAAATTCGTATCCCTCGCTTCGGTCGTGATATGGTCTACCATCCAGCCTCCTGTGATCTCTATCTGGTTGGATCTGGGTACAGGATATTAATTATTTGTTGTGTTAATTAGGGTCAGATTAATTTAAACATAAGGTATCCAGTTTGGATGGCTGATTTTGACAGAATGAATATATGTATAATTGCAGGATACATATGTCTTATGCTATTAGAAAAATCAATACAATTTATATTATTTTACTTTTACACATTTACAGTTTGTCAGCGCTTTGTTACGCGTTGCAGCATTGTTACTCCAGGTGGGCTGTGGGCTCAGTGCAGCTTGATAAAATCGCTGTCTGTCAGTTCATTATGGTTGTTGAAGACGGGTCTTGGGTTATTGTAGATGGCAAAAATGTGGTTATGGGGGGTGGCAAAAAGAAAGGGGACCTGGTTTGTTGTATATAGCAAATTTTGCCCCTGACCACTGTTACTGGGGCCAGGAAAACTCTTGTTTCGTCGGAGGTATATATGTATTTTTATATATACCTAATTTTAGTAAGTTTGAACACTGAATCAGCTTATTTTTCCGTAGTTTTGTAATCGACTGTTTTTTGTATTTTTGGTTTTTTATTTTAGTCCAGATATTTATCGTCTAAATCTGGAACAGGGTCAGTTCATGTCACCCCTGACTACGGAGGCCACCTCCCTCCTGTCCTGTACTGTAAATCCTGTGCATCAACTGTTTGTCTGTGGTACGGCTGATGTATGTGACGTTGTTTGTTACTTGTTGGAGGAATTTTGTCGTAAGATGTGGAGAAAGACAAGTCTTCTGTTAGATTATACATATGAGAATCTAATACGTACTGTATTTCTCTTTTGACTAGTGCCAAATTCTTTGTAACCATTTGGCTTTGCCTCCATATTGCTCTGTTCATCATTTATATTTTGGAAAATGTTTTGTGTAACAAATAAAACATGCGGTTGTGATTTTTATCCTAGGAGTTGTCTGGTTTCAACTGTATATAATAAGCTGAGTTTAGGGGTTTCATTTAGCGTTCGATATACCAACAGTTTTTTCTTTGCATGTGATTGGACTGACTGATTGATTGACCGATTGATATTTTTTAGGGTCGAGTTGAGGCCTGGGATCCACGTTGTCGTAAACGAGTGGGAGTTTTGGACTGTGCTTTCAGTGCGGTTGCCGCTGCCAATGGGACCAGGTGTGTCTCTCTGGGAATTGGATTTTTTTGACAAGGGCCAGTCCCCGTTGTAAAAGAAAGATCACAATATGTCTATATCTTTATGTAACTGTGGTAGCGAGCGAACTTGTATATATACTACCTGTACTGTGTTAAGGATGATTATTATACGGACAAGTGGCTCGACTAAGAGGAGAACCCTTTTCGGTAAGCTGGAAGTATTTTGCTATCACTTCCTGCGCTTGTATGCACCTACTTTGTGTTTCTTTTTTATTTCTAGCCTGCCTGGTACTCCTCAGGTTTCTGCCCTGACCTTTAAGGATGGGCTTTGTCTGGCTACTGGGCTCTCTACTGGGCAGGTTAGTTAACAGTCGGTTTGTACTGAAGCGTAATAGTTTACATAGAGAGTGTATCAAAGGAGAGGAGATAAATGAAGGGATGAACGATCACTGTGTGTCCCGAATAACATATTTTGGCCGGTAAATCTGCAGGCACAGCACAGTATATATGTGTGAGATTTCTGAAAAATGTAGGAAAAAAGAAAAGACCTCCTTGGCCCTATTTCCTAGATTAAAGATTAAACGGATTGAATTAAAATTAATCCGCATTAAAGAAATAGGCACCTCGGATTAAACGGATTAAAATTTAATCCAGCGTGTTAAACGAGTTAAGCGGATTGAAATTTATCCTACTTCTTTAGTGCACCTAGGATTAAAATTTTAATCTAATCCTGTTTCTTTATTCACACTTCGGATTACAAAATCAACGAGTTAATTTTAATCCGACCTGCTTAATCGCTGTTTCTTTAAAGATTAATTTTAATCCGTTTAATCCGTCGCTGCATTTTCAACTAGGTTTTAGTCCCCGTGCAGCTACGCGGATTAAACGGATTAAAAGTTGGCGGATTAAACAGTTTTAATCGCTGATTCTTTAGTGGCGGATTAAACGGATCAAAATTAACTGGTTTAATCCGCGGATTAAAAATGATCGGATTTGACGAGTTAATTTTTTAATCCAGCATTAAAGAAATAGCAATTAAAGTTTTAATCCGGCTGATATTTAATCCGTTTAATCCGACCATTTTAATCTTTAAAGAAATTGACCTTTTTGTCACCCTGTGTTAAATTTCTGGAATTGGTATTTACCTAACCCTACCCTCATAAACTTATAAGTCGCATAGAACTGACTAACCAGCTGACGCATAAAGGCGAAATTTAGACAGTGCTGTTGACGGAAATAGTTGTGATTTCTGCGACTGTACGTACGTATTTCAATTTTCAAGTTTCATCAACTCGGTCACGACACTCAGTACTGGCGCCATTGAAATATACCGTGCGCACAAGGCCGCACCCAGGGGGGGTTCAAGGGGTCTAGACCCCCCCTTTTGGATGACAAAATGGGAAATTTGTGCTATTTTTATGACAAGAATAGCTATTTTTTAAAAAATTTTCGCGCCTTCGGCGCGATAATTCACTTTTTGCACGAAGTAAACGTCCAATGTACTGTTTTTGGGCAAAAATACAAAAATTCTTCAACTTCTGGGGGGCTCCGCCCCCCAGCCCCCCCGTTGCTTTTTACGTTGGACCCCCCCCCCCTTTCAGTATCCTGGGTGCGGGCCTGCGTGTGCGAACCTCCAAACGCTAGCTATAGCAAAGTTTAGTCATATTATTATTCCTGCACTTTTTATTTTCCTATTTTTTCCTCTTTGTCTTTTTCCAGATTCTACTCTATGATATTCGCTCCGACCGCCCCCTGCTTGTCAAAGACCAACGCTATCCCCAGCCCATCAAACGAGTCCTATTCTGCCCCCAGGGGCCTGGCGGCAACGGCAATGACCTAGTCATGTCCCTTAGTGCCCGGTCCCTGAAAATTTGGCACGAACCAGACGGCCAGCCTTTTTGTGCCATTGAGCCAGGGGTGGACCTGAACGATGTCTGTGTCTGCCCTGGGGGCACGGGCCTGCTGTTTTTGGCCAATGAATCGCCCCCTCTACTGAGCTACTATATTCCTGGGCTGGGTCCGGCCCCCCGATGGTGTGCCTTTTTGGATGCCATCACGGAAGAGCTGGAAGAGTCGGCGGAAACTGAGTGTAAGTTTTTTTTGGGGGGGGGGGGAGGAACAGTGACCTCACCCTCTTTTTCTTGGTTTATGCCTTAAGATAGACTTTTGTGTGGGGACTGTATAGGCAGAGAGTAGGCGATTGGATTAGGCTGATGTACAGTATTTACCCTGTGCTCCAACAAACGGAGTTGCGAAAAAAAATGTCGTGGATTTTAGATTGTAAAGTATGTTTTTGGGTAAGCACTGTTCTGGGGTTTTTTAGGCAAAAATAAGTGGGGGGCCCACTAGTGGGGGGGAGGTCGAAAATTGGGGGGGGGAATAAAATGAGCTAAAAATGCCAAAAATACAGTATAAAAAGCCTGTTTTCTACATATACTGCTATAACCAAGCATAAAAGTGCACAAAAATTACGTTTTGGCACCAAAATAGACGATTTTCGACCAAAAAATTCCGGCGAAGCCGGAAAATTTTTGAAAATTTTGACTAAAAATTTGGCAATTTCTGGACACCTTAGGGTGAGTGGGGGGAAGCCCAAAAAAGTGGGGGGGAACCCAGAAAGTGGGGGGGGGCGCCCCCCACCCTCCCAGTAAAAAAACCCCAGCTGTTAGCCACTGTTTTCTTGAAATTAGTAGTTTCTTTTGATGTTTTGTTTTTGATTTTCTTCAGTTTATGATGACTTCAAATTTGTGACGAAAGAAGAGCTGTCAGATTTGGGTCTATCCCATTTGATTAGCACTAACCTTTTGAGACCCTATATGCATGGATATTTTATGGAAATGAATCTATATCATACGGTAGCCAACTTACCTGTGTAGTCCAGTTTAATAAGCTGTGTAGTATCATTACGTTTTAATTAATTTATAGATTAATTTATAGTAATGGAATAATTATTTATTACTAAATAACTCTAGTCTTCAAATAGATTTCATTCAGTTGTTAATTTTTTGGCATGAATTTTTTGTTGTTTGATCATTGTTCTTTTTCCATTTGTTTTTTAGGCTAGGGCAGCCAGGAATCCATTTGCCTATGAGGATTATAAGAAGAAAAAGATAAAGGAAAAATTGGACGCTCAGCGTGCAGATCGGATTAAGCTTAAGGTGGTGGAATCCTTTTGTGCAGTGCTTTTGTGGTGATTTTTTGAAAATGATTTTGATTTTTCATAAGATTTGTAAATTTGATCTTATAATATGTGAAATTTTCTTCGTAAGACACTGGTGCAGGACAGTTTATGCAGTCAGTTTTGTCGCAGTACCGGCCGAGAGTTGTGTGGTTGGCAAAGATATTCGCATAATGGTGTCGTTTTTTCCGCCATTTGCATTGATTTCTGCAATTTTGTCACTTTGTTTCGGCGTCAGTTTCGATGGATTATATAATATGCCTTCTTCATCGCTGGACCAGCAATCTGAAGGGCTCCGGAACCATACCAGCGTTCGCTACCACCTCTTGCCACTGCCGTCTGTCTCGGGCCAGGTCGTTGATAACATCATCCCACGAGAAGCCTGCATGCCTATAGGGCCCCAATGTTTCCCAGAGGTCCCTTTCCACTCTACCTGCCTCCAGAATAGCGCCGGCCGACCGGGTGGCTTCCTCCAATGCCCAGGGACAGGGGAAAAGAAAAGGATCCTCACCAACCGAGATGGGTCCATTCTAGCCAGCTGTCCAAGCCGTCGAAGCCGGGACATTCGGATACGAGCCGCGATTGGGGTCCTTTGCATACTGTGTCGGTACCTACAGTTCGTCGTTGCTGATACGGTCACGTGGCTTGATCCCTAAGATGGTGCGCTGGCACGACCGTTCAAAGACTTCCAGACGGCATAGGTCCGACTGTCTAACAGTCCAAGCATCACAAGCATAGAGAAGAGTGGAGAGCACCATAGCATCAAAAACTCGCAACTTCGTCCTCATAGATATTTGTCGCCGGGCGGGACCACAGGCTTTTATGCAGTTGACGGAAAACCAGGCCAGCCTTGGTTATTCTGGTGTCAATTTCAGATGAAATATTTCCTTCTCGCGACACCACGCTGCCGAGGTATGTGAACTCGGGTATCCTATCCAGGGCAGCACCATTAAGTTTTACACGTATATATACGTATATTAAGATTACCTATGTCTCTTGTTGCATAAAAGTGTAGTGTACATACAGTATAATAATGTTTTTTAATGTTTAGAATTTGCCCAAAGTGAATCGAGATTTGGCCCTGCGTTTGATGACTGAAAAGTTGGAACGAACAGAACTGTCATCCACTGCCGATGGGAAGAAATCGGTCTGTTCATGTAGAATAGAATTTAAAGAATTTTAGGGTGGAGGGTAGGGTGTCCTAATCCCAGAATGTTTTTTGGGGCTAAGCCTGTCTATTCTGTATTAACCAGTGTAGTACTGCTACAGTGCATAATAAATGTGATGTTTGTTTGTTAGTTCTGTTACTCAATCATTATTTTTATTGGTTTTCATTGTATTTTTATTTTTTATTTTGTTTTTTTTCAGGATTCTAAGACTGCTACTGATGCTGTCAAAGGAAGCAACAGTTCTGTGTCGACATCAATTTTGGAAGATGCCAGATTTCAGCAACTTTTCGAAGACCCGGATTTCACCATCAACGAAGAGAGCGAAGAATTTCTACTGAGCAATCCGGGTCGGGCCAAAATTCAACGGCTGAATCGCAAAAAACAACTGCTTCGGCTGGAAAATGCTGCAGTCGCCGATCAAGATGTACGAATGTTTAAGCTTGACAAGCTTTATTTAAAGCTTTTTTGGTGTTGAAATTTTGTCGTAGACTTTTTTAACGGTTGCGAAAAGAAAGTAGTTTAGCTTTTAAATTGAGAAAATGCTTTAAAATCTGGGCTTTTCCTAGAAAGCTATTTAATTGCGGTGGCGGAATTTTACAACTTGTGGAACCGTGTACTTCAATAAATGTTTCAAATTGGTATACGTAGGTTGCCATTTTTGCAGTCTACAAAATGTGTGCGAGCAAACACTTCTTTAAGAGCGTTGTTCACTCAAAGGTTGAAAGCCTCGCATGACTTTGATGATGTAATTATTTATCGTTGGGGGGATCTTAAATCACATTCAGTCAGTCGTGATCTTAAAGAACCATTGTTTTTACGTCTGTTCTAATCCCATGCACACTATTTTATCGCTTGGTTTTTTAATTTTAATTTCGTATTTTGTCTTTCATTATTTCTTTTTCAGTCGGCGGTTGTTGCATCAACTTCTGCTCAGGCGAAAGATGATGACGATGGTTCCTCCTCATCATCTGATGATGACAGAGAATTTGTGAAGGTACAGGGATAGCGCAGTCAGCTGAACCGCCGGGGTGCCGGAGTACACCCTGCGCTGGTTCGAATCCCGAGCGGGATTTTTCTTTTTTTCTAGTTTTTCTGTTTTTATTTAACATATTTTTGTGCCCATCGTATAAAACAGGACTGTGCAAGTACACGGATTGAAAAAACGTGTATACGTACTTTTAACGTGTATCATATAATATTAATATGCAGTTTAATGTTTGGTAATTTGGTTAGTTTTTTGCATGTAGTCAAGTCGGCCAGCTTTTATTTTAGCAAGGCCATGTACGACAGCCTGTCTAGATGATTTTTCATAGATTTTTCTAGATTCATTTTTCATTTCATTTTCATTTTCATTTTTTTCATTTTTCATCATTCATTTTTCATTTCTTTTTTCTTCTAGGAAATGAAACGATCGCATAAAGCCTTGACTCTGAGCCGTAAGTCGGAACGTCAGGCTGCCCGAGAGGCTCGCCTGCTGGGTCTGCTGGAACGGGCTACTTCCGGACCCAGGGGCCCCCAAACGCAGCAAAAATCGTCCCAGTCGTCCAAGAGTAGCATAGAAATGTTTGAACTAGCGCCCAGTGCTGTGGATAGTCTGCTGGATCCGGCACAGATCACTGATCGTCTGCAGATATCCCAGATTGAGCGAAAGTGGGTGTTTTCACTTTTTTACAGGTTCTTCTTGGTGGGACCAAATAGGATACGATTTTGGTTAATTTCATTTCATTCATTGATTTTCATTTCATTCTTATCTTCCTCAGTTTAATACATCAAACAACGTTCACAATTATATCATATCATATCTAACAGGACAGTATTTGACTGTTTATCGATGGATGCACCTAATTATACTTATGGTCCTCCTGTGTATGGCATTTTTATTCTGTTTGTGTAGAATGTGTAAAATTGAATTTTTCCTTTTTTCTTTCAGAAAAAGTCTTGAAAGTCGCCTGTCCAGTTCTGCTGCAATGGAGTCTGCGGCTGCTCAGGAGCAAGTGAAAGTCTTAAACCCCGCTTCAACTGAGCGAGAGATGACATTTAAGTTGGAAGTACGTTTTTTCCAGTTTTTTTCAAATAGAAAAGCGATGAAATTTTTGAAATTTTATTTCTAACATGTTTAATAAAATTTTCTAGTTTTACCAAGAGTGTATAATAGATAAGAGTATGGCACTCTTACACTAGCATGAACAAATCATGCTAGGTATGCTCGGTGCGTTAACTCGTTAACTCGGGACCCCCCCCGGAACTTCCGGGGGGTCCCACTTTGCGCTATTTACACGCTTTCATATAAGCTTGTGTCTGCTCGCTGATTGGCCCATTAGCCTAAGGCTTACTGTAGGTACTTTATTAATTAGTTATTTTAATTAATTATAACTTTAATTAGGTTAATGCAATTAAATGCTCTTTCTAAAAAATTGTTGCAGACTACATTCCTACTTATTTTTGTATTATGAAACAATTTTTATATCATTGACAGAAAAAATGCTACAAAGTTGTCGAATTAGTTTTTTAATTGCGTTAATCTAATTAAAGTTATAATTAATTAATTAAAATAACTAATAAATTACCGCAAGTTCCGGGGGGTGGTCCCGAGTTAACGCACCGAGCATACCTAGCATGATTTGTTCATGCTAGTGTAAGAGTGTCATACTCTTATCTATTATACACGCTTGGTTTCACTGAATGCTGTTCGTTTTAGAGTAAGCGTAAGAAGGTGAGAGCGGAGCGAATGCGAGATCATTTGGCGGAGAGAAAATCAGTTCGACGTTCTACGATGGGATTAACTGGAAAGAAGAAGGCAAATCCGAAATTTTTTAGGAGAAAATAGCCATTTTTCAAATTTTTGATCAGATTGTTGATTTTTTGAATATTCTATGCAAATAAAGTTTTGTCTGTTCATTTACGCTTAGGTTAGGTTACATACAGTTCTGGTTGTTGTTTTCAGCTAGAGAATAGTTAGTTTGAAATTGAATTAGTTGCATTAGCTTCCATGTAATGCCAGCCGTTTAGGGTACATTAGAGTAGTGTTGGTATTGGCCGAAATTTTCTTTGGTTAGCTTGGATTGGCCGGCCATTTGGCGGTTGATCGGTTGGCCGTAAGCCATTGGCTGTTGCTTAGTTATTGTACAAAACTGGCTAGCTGGAATTTAATATTTTTATTCCATTTACCGTGCTTTATTATGCGTCAACTTAACCTATTCAAAATAGTTACCTACTTGCAAACGTTTTGCTCAAATTCTGTTTTAATTATGCTGGAGGACAGCTATGAATGAAGTTATGTGACATTGACCACTATACAAATTTACTACAAGCTAAGCCTTTGTATGTAATTAATATTTTATTGAAAATTGACGCTACAGGGGTATATACGATAAATGAGTACGGGCGTATAGAAAGTTGGAGCTAAATCTCAACGTCTTGTGTAGATAAACTGAAAATCTGTAGTAATGTATCCAATGTAACGTTTATACTGCAATATGTGCACGACGATGTTATGCAAACTTAAATTTTTCAGCACAGTTACCGCATAAAATCAGTAAATTTGAGCTTGGCCAAAAGCCGACCATTGCCCAGCTAATTGGCTCGCTTTAGCATTGCCATATTCAAAAAATTAAAAACCTGATTTGGGTATAAACAGAGAGCATGGATGTGGCCGGCCTATAAATGTAGGTTCTAGAGTTTTTACTGCTTTGTACCTTGTAGTAGTCGATCGTAATGATCTCATTACTTGGTCAGAGTTGCCATTTGGCATGGTGATTAGGCTAATCTGTTCCCAACTGCAGAAAAACACCAGATAAGGTTTACCTGTAACTTAGGGAATTGGCCCTTCAAATTGTGTAAAATTTGTTGGAATGTATATAAATAATAATTGTGTTGGTTAGTTGCAAAAAAGGAGAGTTAGGTGAAGTAAGCGAGAACCCCCGCGAAGCTGGAGGACAGCTAAGATCTCGGTTACTCGATAACCGGGAATCCGAATAGTCACTAGTGTCACTAGAATTGATCTACGGATGTTTCGCGCAGCAGGAAGGAATGCTGCCATTACACCAAGTGAATCAGTAAAGAAGAGCACATAACTTTCATACCACATATGAACGTTCTCTGTGTGTACTTATTACGTAAAACAGATTTCGGCACAGGTTTTTTCAAGTTTGTTTATCGCTCATACATACCTGAACGGGAGGTCAAATTTCACTGACCCTTGTGGAAGCAATTTTGGGTACCCCTTGTGAGAGCGATTTTTCTTAGGGGTACTTTTGAAAGAGATTTTTAAGCTATTTTTGCCATTTTTTAGCAAAAAACAGCAATATTTTAGCTTAAACGCATTTTCGGAAGTTTTATAGCAAAAAATAATACGTTTAAGTAAAAAATTGCGGCGAAGTCGGAAAATTTTTGGAAATTTTAGTCGTAAAACCTATTTTTAGGGCAATTTTCTTACCCCTTGTGGCCAATTTTCTTACCTCTTGTGGGAGCAATTTCGCGACCCCTTGTGGGCGACTTCGCCGAGGGGGGAAATTCCTCCCCCCCTTCCCCCCTTGTCCACCTGTGCTCTCATATATAAGTTATAGTTACAGTTTGTTTATTACATATGTTAATTGGAAATCAAGCAAGTATATATCACAACACTAAAGTGAACACTCATATAGGACAAAAATCAGTACAAGAGTCAAAAAGTGTTCCAAACACGCATTAGATTGTTTTCAATGAAATGACAATTGCATGAAAATTAGATGGGGGCAGAAAAACAGCAAATAATACAACTATATATAGGCAACGATATATAGTGTACCAATATTTTTGGTTTAATCTAACCGTTTTTACAGCTTAATTCTCAACCGACTAGTGGAACCCCGGACAGGGGTCGGCCCCGATTTTGCCAGGGTCGAATTGAATCCGCAGCGGGTATGTTTGAGTCTTCCAGCAACTTTTTCCACATTGCCTGCTGAATTACTCCGCCCAGCCAGGGGGCTGAGAACCCGCCCTGATTTCTGGTGACCTGAATTGGCCCATACTGGCCGGTGGTTCCCTTGCTGAAGGTGAATTTCGACAGATCAAAGCCTGAACCCTTATAGCGGTCTACAACATTGGTTCCCAGGACTGGTACCTAAAATTTGAAAAAAAACCGCTGCATAAATTAAAGTTTTACCGAAATCCGAAATTCTATAAGCTATAAAATAAATTTAAATTCCAATGAAGCACCTCTAACTAAATCGAAATATAGTTTACAATAGTTTGTTTTTTCGTTAACCCAAAAAGTTAACTCCTTTAAATTTAAGTGAAACCATTAACCTGAAACCTAACCATGATTGACAAATTAGTAGCATTGACTCTTGAAGTAAGATTTTGTATCTTAATTAAATCCATACCTTCAGATTTTTTCCAGCACTATATCCATTAATCCCACCATGTCCCAACTTTTGTCGTTGGAAACCCGAATCAAATGCCTTCACTCCGTCATACTTCCGGTAGTGGTATTCCGAAATGGTCGAAGGTTCCAGCTGGAAACCTTCCCTTTTCGAGGCCCAATTCCGATAGAGGGCATTGGCATCCCATCCCTTACTATGGTCCACCAGCCGGGGCCATCCAACCTTCGTCTGTCGTCCTTTGTTAAATCCGGTTCCGAGAACATTAAATCCGTCCGTTCTTCCCAATCCCAACTGGCCCTGAAACGGCCCGTACGGGCTGTTGCGGAAAGTGGGGCCAAAATTGGGCGAAAAGTTGCGCTGTTTCGTGCTTTCCGCAACATTCTGCCCCAGCACGTTGACCTGACCGCCGCGGTCAATGGTTGTGGTCCCGTCCGGGCCTGTTTGGATATTGGTGCCCCGGTTGGTGCCCACCAGGTCCTGCCCCAGGACCCCCACATTGTTGCTGCGACCGGTACTCAGACCCGCGTTACTCAAACCCACACCTCTAGCTGAACTAGTGGCGGCTAGGGGGACCCCACCTGCGGAAACTGAGCTTCCGGATGCCACGGGAACAACCACCCCGCTACCAGTTGTGGAGACAGGGGACCCCCCGACCCCGACCCCGGTACCAGTACCCCCCGGAAAGGCTTGATTTGTGTTGCTGCGAAAGTTGTGGGCCAGAGTACTCATGCTAGTGGATGATAATGGAGATTGACGTCTAGATCGAAGGGCGTGACCTGAAACAAAATCAAAATTCTAGTAAAAATAAAATTTAGGGACCTGCTTCTGGTGTTGGAGATTTTATTTACGGGAGTTGGATCTGAACCTTTACGACATTTTTTCAATCACACTTCTGTTAATTCAAGCAAAAAATGAAACCGATACAAGAAATTTAGGGCTTCCTGAATATTCTTCTCTGTAAAACTGTCTAAAGTTTCGGAATTGCAAAGCGATTTGAACATTAGAATTGTACCTACGAAAGATTTTACCTGCAAAAGAGAAGATACTTTTAAATTTTCACAGAGTTAACGGATATTTGGCTAATCAAATTGGAGTGGTGACGACAGTTTAAAGATTATGTTGTGCTTAAGAAATCGAATTAAAATTATGTTAATTGTGTAGCTTACCATGAGGAATACTAATTAATAACGGTAATAGTACTGATAGTAACAAATTCATTGTTCCAATACAACAGTGTCGTAAAACTTTACTAAAGTCTCGTGTCGTCGGACCAAAAAGTATAAGTTTGAAATTAAAAAGTTTAAAACAATTTCAAGTTTGCGAAACTTTTTGTAACCGTTATGACATTAATATATAACTGTATAGTGTTAAATGAAGTAAAAATTGTCTTAGGGAAAACGGGTTTAAAGTCGGTATCAAATTACACTGTCTGTAATCAACTATGACACCAATGTGTACAGAAACGGAAAATCAACGTAATTTGTAATAACAAACCCCTAAATTTAATTTTCGCATAAAACAGCATAACGGGCCTTTATTTTTGGCTGAGTTGACGGCTCGAAACAACGATTTCCACACTTAAAATTGTGAAATTTACACATATCTGCCATATCTTCATAAACCAATGAGTGAAGTTAGGATATCCTCCTGCCTTCAGCAGATATATTAATATGTCGCCCTCAAGACTAGGTGTCAACCAACTTGGGCCGTTCTCTTTTGACTCTTCCCCCAATGCTCAAAATTCTTACAAATTGATTAATCGACTTAAAATTTGGTATGGTATATTTTCGATTTTACGAAATCTGTTATTTTTATCTTAAATATATCTTAAAAAGTGGCACCTGCGAAACAAGAAGCTGAAGCAAAGAGCAAAACCCGACAGTTCCGGCAACACATCCCGGGCATAGATGGCTCACTCAGAATAACAAACAAAGTAAGATCAAATAGAGGGGTTTGGGAAAAGAACAACCAATTCATAGGGTATATCTTAAGTTTATAGGTCGGGTGATAAAGACTCCATTTTCAGTAGACGGGCAAACCCCAGGGATATATAGACAATTTGGGGGGTGGGCATTCCCCCCCCTTCCTTCTACTCAAAAAAAATTATAAATAATGACTCTTCTTCTCCCCCCTTTGATGGTTTTTTTATCACTACTTTGTTTTTTGCTTTGTTTGTTAACGGCTCCTCTTAAAAAACTGCTTTTTCTTTTCTTCTCGGCACTCACGGGGGCTCTTGCTTTAAGCTCTGGGGAGATGTAATGTGGATAATTGCGATCCCCGCTACCACCCCCTTTCCAAGTCCCTTCCTATTTCTAACTTTCGTAGTTTTCCTAAAAATTCCCTTAAAATCCTTCAAATTCTCCTAAGGGGGGGATTCCCTTTGGGCAAACGTTGCCCATTACCACTCAACATACGGGGGAAACAATCTTATATCAAATACAGCTGCATTTTTCTTTTTATTCTCCCACCAAAAAATGGTGGTCTCTATAATGTATCAACACATGCAGAAGGACATATTCCGGGCTTGCGGAAGCACGAGTATTTTCCCACGAGCAGCGGTTCTATCCCCGATACCACCACAGGGCGCGGGGGCGGGGTGGTTTTATTATATCGCGCTTGGTGCTAGGGGATGGGGTAGGTGGCTGGCTTGGTATTTGCGTCGGCCCGCTTTTACATAGGAGGCCGGACGGGGGCGCGAAAAAGTAGCAGGGGGAGCAACACAGCGTCTGGGGGGAGCTGGCAGACACTCTGGGCGCCCCGCCACCCCCCCGCGCGCGTGGGAACACTCCAGGGGCGGGAAAAAGGGTGGCATTATCGCAACCTCCAGGCTGGTAGCAGAAGAGGCCGGGGGGGGGGGGGGGAGCCCTCGTGGGCGTACACCTCGCCGCCGTGAGGTCAGCGCCCGGCGTGTAGGTTACAGCATGGATGGGCAGGGGATGAGAGGATAGGTGATATGTGCTTGAGGCAAAAATAAGAGGCTCCGGCCCCAGAAAAAAGAAAAGCGGGGACGGGGGGCTAAAACGAGACGTAGCTTAAAAATCCAAAAAACCAACGAGGGCATACGGGGATTGAGGGATGGGCCAACGGTGAGAATCGGGAAAACCTCAGAAACGGGAAACCAGCTGTCGAGAATTTGCGGTTGGGGACGCGTGGGGAGGGCCTAAGACATTACAGAAGTTTCGAATTCCCCCCTTAAATATTGTAGCGTTACTATTACTGGGAAGCCCTGACCATTTGTGCTGTTTTGTACGTAAAACCCCCCCCCTTAAATAGTTCGCAGTGCTAACTTTACGCTTATATTTTGAAAAATCACTAAAACCTTTAATTTTCCCATTTCTTAGCGTAAACTTAAGATTGCAATTATTTTATAATTTGTGTTGGCTTGCAGAAGATGGACCCTCCCGTTATCAACGCATAACAATCCTCTCCTTTGATAGTCACGCCTGTCCGGGGACACTTGCACAGTTCTATGTCTTCGAATAAAATAGGCCAGTGACACCAGTTTTTATCGGAACTGCTTGGTTTCTTGCACAGTGGTGAGCTGCAAGCAAGTTAAATTTAGTCAGTCTATTGTCTATAATTCATTTCCTTAAAACGGAGAGAAACTTCTTCATTAGCACTAGACTACATCTCCTGCTTTTATGGAAGAGTGAAACCTAGCCGGCAGAGGTTACAGCTCTGTTGTAGTTATTTATATTTCTTGGAAATGTTAGTTTCCATTATACTGTCTGGTTCCGACAAGCACCGTTTTAAACTTTGAAATTTTTCAGAAAAATCGACATTGAAAGTATTTTTAGCATAATTAAATAAAAACAAACTTATTAATTGATTTGAGTAATGAATCAGAATAATTAGTTTACAGAAGTGAATCGTACTGACTGATTGTTTCTAACTTTAATTTTATTTAAAGGTTTTTAGATGAGACTCATTGAAAAATTAGCATTTAAAATCAGAAGGAAACACTTAATTTATTATAAATTTTCGATCTCTAACTATTTTCCTCCAACTCGTTTGGGGGAGGGAATATAGTTAAAGCAAGCATTAAAATTTGAAGTCTGAAATTTTCAGACCAAATCAATGTGGAACCTAATGCTTGAGAATGAGACAAGATTTCGAAATTTTCAAAAATCAGACTTATTAGAAAAATTTCTATCTGAAGTCTATTTTAAGGAAGACTCTTTCAAAAATATTTTATTAAGATTGAGATTAAGATAAATTTCATGTATTTATACGCTGCTTTTCAATACGTCAAACTGTATTGCAGAACGTACTGAAACATTGTGGCAGTTTAAAGTCAAGTGGACAAGTAGTTAGGTCTGGAGTCATTTGGTAATGACTGGAAATATGTAATTATGTTGTTGGATGATGTAATAATCACAATTTTGTTTCCTTTGTTGTTTCCAATCATTCTGAATTTAGAAAAGTTGTATACGAGCCTCACCGTACTGTGTGACTGTTTCTAGCTTTCAATTTTGTTTAAAGGTTCTAAAATTAGATTCATTGAAAGTTAGCTTTAAAATCAGTTATAAATATTTATTTATCATAAACTTTAGTTCAAAACGCTTCAGTTTAAGATTGGAATTGATTGTGCTGGCTCCGGCATACCGGTCGGTGTCGTATACTATTTTGCCAAATCATATTCAAATAGCGATTCCTTTCTGCCGTATATTACGACTCCAACAAATATGAAATTTGAAGAAACTGTTTTAAACAATGTTTTAGGGTTTTTGTCTTCCGCACAATCCCTTTTCACAAAACTAGAAATTTCCGTTCTTGCCAGATTTTTCCCATTTCTGACAGTTGGCTGGGATCGCACCCTGATTTAGATATTGTTTTAAACACGATCATTATCCTGGTCCCAGTTATTAATCTCCTTCAGAAAAGGACATTAAGTCCGGTAGCCCAGAGAAGAACTCCTCACCTTTAAAATTACAATTACATAATATAACTCTGGCTAGGAATGAGCCCTTCACACTGGTGCACTTCATTTGCAGTATTCTCCTCCTATTTAAAGGGGGGGGGGGTTCACCATGAAAAATTTTATGGACACGGATTTTGCTCATTTTCACACAAATTTTGTCACATATGTCCTGCATATCGAGTCTAAATTTTGAGTAGTTTCGTTCAGTACTTAACGAGTAACCGGCCATTAATTGCATGCAATTTGAAAACAGGTGAAAACAACTGTGCCGCAGCAAATAAAGGCAATTTACACTTGAACAACCTTGAGAATGGAGATTCATTCGGTTATATTTTTGATAACTGATGTAAGCAAAGGATTTAGGATAACTTGTAATGGGGGAAGTCTACTTTATGGCTTTATTTAGTGATTTTATGGAGTAGCACCGGCACTGGAGAGGCTTGACCACGACAGTCATTTAACGGCCGATAACCTGAATTTGGCGTATTTGCCGGCTATGGTCCAAGAAGAAAAATGTTCCCGACAATGAGGGCTTTCGATTGATATAAAACTTAATATATTTCGAAAAATTTGAAAAATCGCTATTTTTGAGATTATGGTTGTCAGACCCCCATATTTGACCCCAGCGACCAACTGGGTGAATGCGCCATTTGTGCCCAACGACCTAAAGTCATAATATGTGGCAATCAGTCTAACATTTTATAGGTCGTGTTGCCATAAGTTCTAGTTTTTGCCAAAAAACGGGAATGTGAAATTTTGAAACTGAGATTCGGGCAGAGAAATTCGATATCGGGAGAGTAACCAGGATAATTGGTATCGATCGAAATGTCTGTATAAGCTGTGATTTGTGGAAATAGAATCTTTAATTAGGCCTTAACAGCTTTGATATTTCTCAAAGTTGACCCCCAATAACTGCAAAACAGGCAGCCTGTTCTAAATTAAAATTAATTTAAAATTTTGAAGGCCTAAATTAAAATTAATTCTTCTGCTTCCTACAAATCACCCTTCGAGATCGTATTTATTAGTGATGTGGATCGGATCGGATCGGATCGGATCGACAAATTTTCGGATCGGATCGGCCGGGTAGGATCGGCTTGATTTTTCCGGATCGCCGATCCGGCAAATGAGGCAAGTTTTGAAAATTTGTACCAATTTTTTACAAAATTGCACAATTTTTTTGAAGAAATTTTTAATATCTTTTCGGAGTTTTGTTCCAATGTTGAATTTTCTGTTGTTAATGTTTTTGTTTTATGTTCTCTCTCTGGATAAGTTTTTTATACGCATATATAAAAAAGAGTCAAATGGGATTGCTCTCTAATATTTCCTGCTACTTAATTTTTGGACAGTCTGTTCCGCTTTTTAAATTCAGTATCGCTGACCGCTGAGAGTGACTTATTCTGTTAAAAGTTCTCAACTAATAGGGACGTTGTCTGAAATTGGAAGGAAAATGTTTCGCCAAAGTGCGTTTGCTGAGAAGTGGAAAGCCTGCAAAATCCGCCGGACGCACTTGAACTGCGTTGAACTGCTCCGTTTTGTCCTTGGCGAGATTTCTCTGGCGCACGGAAAAAATAACCACTTTTTCCGTTTCCTAATGTTTAACACATGCTGACATCAACTTTGAGGTGAAATTACTCGCTAACCGCAAGAAATTCGATCATGATTTCAAAAACTCGTTAAAATATTCCAATCGACCAACAAAATATGCGAAAATGAGCAAAATCAGAGATGGTTGAAAAATCGGCCAAAATGGACCCCCCCCCTTAAGTTCATACATACTAATTACGAATCCAAAATAATAAATAGCTCGAACCAATAAAATTATTTCAAAAGTACATGGTTTTAATTAGAACGTTTTAATTATGAACTTAAAAATTGTTTTATTTAGTATTGTGCATAAGTCAGAATCACCCACGTAACATCTGCAAGCAGCCTATTTCAACCTTTTAGTATAGATGACCCCAATTTAACTATCCCCCAAAGGAGTGGGGGAAATAGTTAAAGATATCCAAAATTTATAATAAAATAACTAACAGATTTTAAAACGTAATTTTTCAATGAATCTAAATTCAAGAACCTTTAAATAAGAAATTGAAAGCTAGAAACAGTCACACAGTACGGTTTATTGCTGAAAATTAATTATTTTGATTCAATAGTCAAATCAGGCAATAATTAACAGTTAATTTGTCTTTACTTAATTGTGTGAAAAATACTTTTCAATATGTTCCCGCACCGATTTTTTCCTAAATTTTCAAAGTTTAAAACGGTGTTTGTCAGAACCATACAGTATAATAGAAACTAAAATTTTTAAGAAATATAAATAACTACATCAGAGCTGTAACCTCTGCTGGCTAGGTTTTACTACTCCATCGAGCAGTACATGCAATTCTGGTGCTAATGAAGAAGTTTCTCTCCGTTTTAAGGAAATGACGCATAGACAATAGACTGACAAATTTTGCTTCCTTGCAGCGCATCACTGTGTAACAAACCAAGCAGGTGGGCTAAAAACTGGTGTCACTGGCCTATTTTGTTTGAACACATAGAACTGTGCAGGTGTCCCCGGACACACGCCCACCTTTTAGTCAGTTGGGAGTCTGGCCCTCTCTAAGAAGTCTTTCTGCGTCAGTAAGTTTTCTCCTTTTGTTTTTCTATTTCAAAATTTCATTGAACTAATTTCTCATAACCCCCTCAACTAATTTCTAATTCCTTTTTCTTTTGCTTTTTGTTAACTCCTAACTCACCCCTTCCCTTTCCCCTGTACGGGGTTTCCCGCGTTCCCTCGGGTCTGTCTTCGTCATCTAACTTCCATCCCCCGGCTTTGCTAATACTTCTACCCTCCCCAATATTTGCTGGTGCCACCCCTTTATTTGTTGCCCCCTTCCATTGTGATCTTATTGTTATCTTATTGTCTATATCTTGTCCCTACTCTGGGTAGCCCAGGTGGGATTTTCTGTGGTAATCCGCTTGCTTTTGCTTATTAAACTGCCCAGTTGTCTCCCATCTTATTTAATTAATTTTTATTTACTAGGTCTTGATCTTTTAGATAGTTAGGTAGAACTCTAGGCTAGTTTATATCTGAGTCTGATTTTGGAGCGCGTCCCCAAATTTTTACCTGGCGCCCCTTTGGCGTCCCCCAAAATTCATCCCACTCCACCTTGGCGAGGTCCGCGTGTGAGCCGCCTGGACTAAAGATCTCCACCCGCAGTCAACGGTTAGCGTCCATTGCGCCAGTCCTAAGTAGTGGTGCTTGAGTCCGAGGTTTAAGTCCCTAGCTCACACCATTACATTAGCAGTATTTATGTAATTTCCTACCAAATTTTCCCCTGAAAAATGGATGAGGGTGAGAAAAATTCGCACCTGTGTACTTTTCCGGTGGAGGGGAGATTCACAAGGGAGAAATTACATAGTGACAGATTATGTATCTACAGAAAAAAATTGCATGGCAATACCAGGGTCCCGAAAAAGACCCGGCTTCCTGGTTGCTTCCTAACCAAACATTAAAATTTAAAATCTCCAGATCTGAATAACTTCGCGAGAGACGGACAAAAGTTTCTCGTTTTTGGGATTCCAAGAACGTCCCATAAAGTGCAAAAAAGGATGATTTATTGCCCATTCCTGGGTCAGCAGTCAATTTCATTTTCTAAAAATCAATCATGCTATACTGCAGTGTTTCATAAGTTTTATAGCATGCTAAGTTTCCTGAAAAAATTTCATCCAGGCTTTTTTTGCATAGAGTTCTTTTTATAATTTGAAACTAAAATTCATTTTAGGTTGCCAAGTTTATTTGGATAAAGGAAGGGAACCCATCTGGCGGACATGCGTGAGCAAATCCCACGATACTGTATTAGCCGTTTCCAAAGGGAAGTTATGTGTCAGTTCTAAACGAACTTTCTAACTATAACTTATTCCTAAAATTAATTAGCAATTGTGTAATATTCAGTGTGTTAGCCGTTTCCAATAGGACGTGCTAATTGTCAGTTCTAAGCTGGATTCCTAACTATTATAACTTATTCTTAAAATTAATTAGCAATAAAGTGTAATATATATGCGGTGCAATGGTTTTGAATGCGTAAAGGTGAGTTCTGCTCGTAAACACTGCCCTACATCTTTGGTCATTGTACATTTTGAAAGCCTTGTTCAAGTTCCGCCTTTAGCTTAAATTGGCCTCAACGGTTTAGCAGATTCATTAAGTGGATCATAAACCAAATCATGAGGAGATAATTGGGGATCGCAATGTGTCTAAATTTACCTACAGTTCGAATAAGTGTTCCTTGAAGCCCGTTTCCTGTGGCTTACGTGAGGGATTAAAGCTTAAACTGATTGTTTTGAAAGAGATATGGCGGAACAACTTTTTGTTTGGTGAAAATAAAAACTGAATAGAGGGCTCTTATTCATTGCATTGCGTAACGGTGCTCCTCGACCACAGCACGCGAATGTTTCCCTGCTTGTGGGTGGGATGGGGGTATTTAAAACAGGTTCCTCGTTTGGAGGGTGGAGCCGAAACTTGTCTCTGATAGCTAGAGGTAGGCAAAAGAGGTCGTTGTGGGGGGAGGGTCGGGGGTCGGCAAGACAGGCTGAGATTGGCAGAATCTGATTGGGCGTAGCACCGTTACGTAATGCCATAAAGAGAGGCCCTATAGTGGCTTACTCATCTTCTTATATACAGTGCAATTATGGATCCCTTGTAACGTTTTGATCTATAGTAGGTACGACCAAAAAATGTGTGTACAAACTTTGATCGTTTAGAGCAAATTAGCCAATGGAGCAAACCCCAACAATGTAGATATTTTTAGAATCGTCAGGAACTCGAGATTTCGAAAATCTGGAAAAATCTGGACTTCCGGATTTCATTTACGGAAAATCTAAATTTTTTAGTTTTTCGCCGAATTTTTGACGCTATCGAATTTCGTTCGATCGAATAGAGCTGGTCCAACTGCATATTTTTGTTCTTAGAAGCTTTTCACGAAAATGCACCCAATTTCCGGAAGTTCGGGTTTACAAAATTCCCGGATTTTAAAAATTTTTTCGAATACCGACAAGATGGGTATCATTCGAAAGATCTTAACGAGCTGAACAACTTTTATACTTGAACGAACTCATGAAAATGCATTCAGTTCCCGGAATTCGCGAAAACCGGAATTTCCGGATTTAAAAAATTTTCTACAACACCCACAATATTTATATCGTTTGAAAGCTCTTGATGAGCTGAACAACGTTTGTAATAGCAGCAATACTTAAAAATATACAGAATTCCCGGAATTCAGGAAAAACGAAAAGTCTAGTTTTCGTGAATTCCGGGAATTCTCTGTGCATTTTCAGGTATTGCTTCTATTACAAAAGTTGTTCAGCTCATCAAGAGCTTTCAAATGATACCCATATTGTGGGTATTGTAAGAAATTTTTAAAATCCGTAAATTCCGGTTTTCGCGAATTCCGGGAATTGAGTGCATTTTCATGAGTTCGTTCTATTATAAAAGTTGTTCAGCTCGTTAAGAGCTTTCGAATGATACCAATCTTGTCGGTATTCGAAAAATTTTTTAAAATCCGGGAATTTCGAAAACCCGAAAGTCCGGAAATTGGGTGCATTTTCGTGAAAAGCTTCTGAGAACAAAAATATGCAGTTGGACCAGCTCAATACGATCGTGGTAACGAAATTTCGATAGCGTTATAAATTCGGCGAAAAACTAAAAAATTTAAATTTTCTGTAAATGAAACCCGGAATTTCGGATTTTTCCGGATTTTCCAAATCTCGAGTTCCTGACGATTCTAAAAATATATACATTGTTGTGGTTTCCTTCATTGGCCAATCAGCTATAAACGGTCAAAATTTGTACACACAATTTTTGGTCGTACTTTAGCTTCCTGTATTGCAAGCAATTTCGGGTAGTCCTCAACAATTCAACGTTTCCGTTCAGGGCAGTTTAGTTATAAACGATTTTGAATGTTATAAATGTTAAATGTTATAAATAATGAAAGTTCAGTTTATCCGTATATTAACCTAAACAAAACTTAGCTGAGGTTGCTTAATATTCCCAAAGTCGGCACTGGAGACTACACTCCCCAGCGTGTGAATTTCCATTTATTTGTACTGTGGGCCAAAAGTGGCTCCTGGAGTTAGACTTGGCACAGGACCAGGTTAATCGAAGCACATATTGAATGTTTATGAATAGGAAGGATCACCACGGAAGAAGTCTCTGTACCAAATTAATTAACCAAGGGCTTTGATCAAAACTGTATAGCTTTATATCCTACTGTATTAATCACAAACAGCGACTCACAATTTAATTATTTGTGATGATGAGGAATTGAAGAGCATTTGGTGCACAAGCTAGAGGGTTGCCACTTAGCAGATGTGTACTACACAAATATCCCGGGACCCATTTTTAGTTGCTCCGATTGCTACTTTTTAGCTAAAGAGGGCGCTTGCCAAAGTTGGAATAAGTAAGCAATATCCAGGTTGGGTATACACTTTAGCTGATTTGTCCATAACCATGAGCGAATTCGCAATAATTAAAAAGGGTCCCCAGCTCTTTAATAGAGGTAGCGAATGATGTAACCGATGACTGACGAAAAAAATAACTCCAGTCTGTAAAAAATCTGGAAAATTAAACTCATTCTAAAATGCAGTAAAAGCTTTTAAAAACTTTTTAAAAAACCAAAAGCATTTTCATTGTATTCACTAAAAAAATGTAAAGCTAGTAAGCTACGTTTTGATGTTTAGATGGGTTCTTAATTTTAAGTAATGACTGAGTGATAATGGTTCAAAATTGATGTCTCCAAAAAAAATCGCCACCTTAACTAATTTTTGCAGTAAATTTCATCTTTGCAGCAGAAACCGGTGACATTGTATTTAATATGTGTTTCATGTTGCAGTTTGCTTGACAGCGAGCAGACTCACAAAGTTGCAGCAATTAAGCCCAGGAGCTGATTGTGCATATGTTGTAAGAAGGTGATTGGTTCCAATATATCTCAAATATATTTAATTATTCAAATTGCTTTATGCTCCTACAATTTGTTTTAATTAATTCATCCACTGTTGTTGTGCTACTTCAGCTGTGTATAACTACAAGTGTGTATTTACTTCGAATTTTACATGCTGATGACTATCTTCGACTCTGACTGCAATGAATAATTCAACTGACCAAAATACCGAACAATTTCTTATTTATGGATTGTACAGTTGCGAGGGCTGCATACAAATTGTGGGTAACATATTGATAGTTTTTGCCGTATGGCGATCTAAGTCATTGCATCGCAAAGAATACACTTTGCCCGTATGTCTGGCTATAGCTGACCTGTTCATGGGTATGGGTCAGCTCACTGCTGCTGTACGTAGAATTTGGTTCATTGTTACGGGGAAGCACGATATAATGGTGACAAAGTGGACATGCGCAATTGAATTTCATTCTGTGTTCTTTCTGATGGGAAGCTTTACTGTTATAACTATGACATTTTTAGTGTCTGTTGATCGATTTGTTGCATGTTCCAGTATCGTACTATATTCAAAGATTAGGGCCAAACAAATCATTTACGTGAGCTCAATAGGATTTTGTTTAGGAGTCATTGTAGTTGTTGTTAATTTTTACACTACGCACGAGCTCCAAAGACATAACAGTGTACCATCCTTGTGTTTCTTCTCGCATGGAACGACCGAAGAAATGTTTATGTTCATCAATTTTTATATGTTTGTGTCGTCACTGTTTAGTATTATTCTCTACATTTTTGCAATGTTGCTTCTACACATCACTAGAAACACAGCAATGACAGAAGTCATGCATCAGAAAAGGAAACGGCAGGTTAAGGTAACAAAGATGCTTTCGTTTGTAATAGCGTGCACATTTTTTCTTCAGGTAATCCCATTAATTCTCGTTCCTACTCTTCCAAGAATGGGTATGCCTCAAAAATTAACCAAACTAATGATGATATCGAGCTGGTTTTTACTAAACTTAAATTCTGCGGTTAATATTGTAATTTATTTAATTAGAAATGACGAGATTCGAAAAGCAGTTTTGTCTACGTTTCCGTTATTTAGTGGGAAATCAATGGTTACTAATTTATCTGCTAAATAAAATTTCGACAACTTGGCTCACGCAACGAATGATTGGTGCGTAGAAAACTGAAAAATACGAATTTTTAATTTGCTCTTGTGACACAGTCACAGTTTTTGAAGCTCTGACTGCTTCGTAGTTAAGCGGTGATTAAGGAGGTATGCTTCCTTTTGGGCACATATTTTTTACATAGTGTAAACTAGCGCTCAGCCTCCATCACTTTCCAGAAACCACCTGAACGTCTGGAATTAATTTTACATTGCTTACGTATTTTGCTTCTTGAAAGCTTTAATTTTCCCTTAAATACCTCTTCTTTATTGCCCTCTTTTTTTTAATCCCGAGCAAATCACGCCGTGTTAGTATATATGATTCTTTATTACAAAGACGTGATTTAGCCCCACGGCCGCCGGATTTGGCTTAATTACTTAATTATAATTTTTCTGCTTGAAGAACTCTTATGGCTCCGTCTAGTTGTTCTCTGTGCTCTAATCCGTAACAGTCCTTAATATTTTACAAAACAGTGTTTTTCAATTTTTCAAACCATATAATGTGTTAGATCAATCGAAAGCTTGCAATACAGGGATGGATTGTACTCATAGTATGCTGGAAATGCTCTAAGTTGTTGAATACTTAAAAATATCACTGGTGTCAGTGGTCCTGTTACCCCATAAAATCCGTTAACAAAACTTCTGATCACGCTCAACCAGTTTGAAACTGTATGGAAATGCTTTATTTGTACAAATTAGACACAAGCAACAATTGAAGCTTTCGTAAACTCTTGAAGTTAGTATGCAAAGACTTGCTTCAGTTTGCTACAGGACCCTCTTTTTTGCTTATTTTCAAATTGCTCTGAGTTAAGTGGAGAGCTGAACCTGAAAGAAACAACTAGAAATTTAACTTCTTAATATGCACAACATATGTGGCTATTACCAAGAGTATATAATAGGAAGAGTGGGAAGCTTGGCCCTTCCTAATGGAAATGGCCTGCGAGATGCTCGGCACATTAAGGCCGAAATCTCGGGGGGGGGGGTACCACTTACCGTTGTTCAGCATGTGTTTATATGCGTTTGAACTAAAAATCTGATTGGCTAATCGCTACCTGATGTCAAATTTACGTGTAGCGTACCCTCCCCCGAGATCTCGGGGGGGTCCCGCTTAGCGTTGTTAAGCGTGTGTTTATATGCAGTCGAACTGAAAACCTCAGCTACCGCAATCCTCATTAGTGCTTTTCAGTTCGACTGCATATAAACACCCGCTTAACAACGCTAAGCGGGACCCCCCTCCCCCGAGATCTCGGGGGGAGGGGTACGCTTATACACGTAAATTTGACATAAGGTAGGCGATTAGCCAATCAGATGCGTTTTAGTTCAAACGCATATAAACACATGCTGAACAACGGTAAGTGGTACCCCCCCCCCCGAGATTTCGGCCTTAATGTGCCGAGCATCTCGCAGGCCATTTCCATTAGGAAGGGCCAAGCTTCCCACTCTTCCTATTATATACTCTTGCTATTACTTATGTGTTAAAATGAGCGACATCCATAGCTTTAACGTTTAATTTTACTTTTCATTGCAAATGTTAAATGTTTAAATAAGAAGCATGTTATCTCTGTTGTTGTTGTTGTTGTCTTTTGTTTGAGTTAGTTTTGTCTGACTGTCAGTAGCTGGCTTTTGTTAGTCAGTTCTTGTAGCTTTTAATGTGCGTACTCGTGTGTTTTCTGTGGTTCTGAGTGTTCATTACCTCAATTCTGTATCACATTTCTATCAGTATGTTACTGTTTTGTACATTAAAAAAGTAAAATTTCAAGTCTGTGTGTTAACTGTGATTAGGATCTTAGTGAGAGATAAGGTGTAGATTCCCACTGCAGAAGTCTTCCTCCTTGCATGGTATGAGGTGCCGGTGTTCAGCTCAGCTTTTATTTCCCTTGAGCCAGGAGTGTCATCTTAAATGATGACTGTAAGAGTGGAGGTGTTGCCAGCTCCTCAAGGCAGACGCATGTTACGTTCCCACGTACGTGATACTCATTTACGATCTAATGAAGAATGGGCTGGCAAGACGTCGAGGTGAACTGGTATGTGCTCAGTCCCTTGCTGAAGAATAGAGAATTGTAACCTTGCAGCAGGGACTTCTCTAGCACAGTTGATATGCTTCGCAGATTGTGAGCTTGGGGCAAAGAGAGAAGGGACAGTACTGAAGTTAAGGCTCATCGGTAGCTCGATTGGAACACGTAGTTTAGTTCGTCATTTTTGTCAGAAATTGCCTTCGTCGTTAGAACTTTTGTCTAGATGCTCAGTGCTTGTCAGGTACTCGTGGAAACGTGTGACAACTGATATACGCGGTCTTCCACTTGGTAGACAAGAACAGAAGAGGAGACGAAGGTCACGGTCAAAAAATATGGCCCTCACTCAATGCGTAAACTGTCATGTGCTTATTGACTCACTCCACGCAGGGGTAGTTACAGTAATCTTCAGGGCAGCCACGGTCGAGCAAGCCCCTAGCCGACTAATGACGACTTCATACCCGCAGATCAACAGTGACTAAGCTGGCCAAATCGGAGAGTAAGGAGTAAAACTTACGAGGCTGCCGAATGGATTCGGTAGGGGATTGCAGATAGTTTAGAAGAGAATGTGTTAAAGTCAATCTATTTCGACAAACATTTGAACCTAAAACTGGCCCTGTAGACACTCTATTTCGGTGTTTTGGGAAACTAATTGGTTGATGAGAATCACAGACCAGTACACTCTTTTCACATCATCCTCCTGCTGGACTTTTCCAGATCTTACACCTCTAGAAACCACACGCCGTCCACTGATTTGACCTCAATTAACACTAAACTCTTTTCGAAGTTCAAGAAAAAGGTCAAGTTTTTTAACAATCTCTCGTAAAGATACAAATTGAAATTTGAAATTTTTACAGAATTATCAAAACTAAACCTCACCCGGAAAGGAAGCTGAAGGAAACGAACAAAAGAAATCTCAAAGGTTTCAAAGAATTTCAACGAATTCCGCTACGCTATTTAGCATATTTCCACACTCGGTCTACGCGCATTGGAAAGTGCATACTGCCTACACTTGTTGACTTGGAAAGTAACTTGTAGGTGCCACGTCGCCAGTAAGCAGGTTGAATGTCCCTCACATCCTCGGAGTACGTCCAATCGTCCATGTCAGTTGACGGCGTACTGGTCTTGTCTGAACAGCAGGTCGGTCGCACAAGTCGCGATGGATCAGTGACCCACACACCCTTATACCTGATCGGTCGCTTCCTTTTTGCGTCATTTGACCTGGCGGCTGCATCCGCTAAGTAATATTAAACCTGCCGAAACTGACCCCCATATTGCCTACGGGCAGAGTGACCGAGAACAGACAGACAGACAGACTTGGAAAGTACACCCTTTTTATGCCCATTACTCGGACTTCGGACTTTACGCTACCGTAATCCTAACTAATTACTTGAATACCCTAAGTCGTGTCCTTACAAAATCATCAAATATTTTAATTTTTTCTGTCAGGAACAAACTTCTTTTTCTTATCAATGCTAGTTCTCACCAGTTTTGGGACCAAGATGAAATGCACCGACCGATTAGGTCATTAATCAAACTCGACAAACGGTCCCAGGAGGGTAACTAAAATACAACTCGGTGTGGTCCCAGGGGATAACATATGGCGAGCGTGGGTAAAAATAAAATTTAAGGTGGCGTCATCCCAAGGGAAGGTCGATGAGATTGAAACCAGCTTACTGTCCAAACTTGATCAGGATTTTGAGTCACTCACGTCTAGCCCACAGTTTTCAACTTTTATAGATATCCCCTTTACCTGTCTTGCCTTGCCAATTTCAACTACCTTGGTTTTATGCTCCGAGTCACTCCAATATTACTCTAAGTATACTTTTTTCTAATATTTTCTTATGACCTGGCCTTGCCCTTTCCTTTCTAACCTTAATCTTCCGCTTCCGTAATTTTGTGCTCCGAGTCACTCCAAAGTTACACCGGTACTGCTCCGAGCCAACACCGAGTATACCCTGAGCATACACCGAGCTTACTCTATTTATGTTTTTAAATCTAAATTGTTTTCAATCGGACCCGCCCTCGTCGCCTTCTGTTTTTTCTGGTAGTACCATCGTATCTAGGTCGACGTTCTTTTCAATTGCTCGCTTAAGGGCCTCTTCATTAGAATATTCATGTTCGTAGTCTACCTGCTCATCCATAATCTTTTCGATAAGTGGGTCGTCAAGGAACTGTTTGCAACGTTGGATGTGAGTATAGATCAACCTGTTTAACTCTGCCCTACTTAATGGTCTAAGTTCGTTGTAAGCCTCAACCTCAGATGTAGCCTCAGAATTTCCGTCAGTAAGGTACTCTTGGGTTAGTCTACCCATTCGTCGTTGGTATTTCTCCCCCGCCCGGCGAACAAGCTCATCCCAAAATTCTCCAATCGGTCTTGTCTTACTGCCGAGTCACTACTTCTTGAGGACTCCGTACTTACATCTGACTCAGACTCATCATGGTCCGGTTTTGCACTGGAATATTTTGAACATGACGCTGGAGGTTGAACGCCCTTGTGAAGGTCTGACCACATTCACCGCACTGGTATGGTCTATTGTATTCGCAACTAGACATCTTTGTTAGAGTTAAGTATTGTGCCTGCTTTTATGTACTTTGTCGTTTGTGCTTTTATGTACTTTGTCGTACGTGCTTTTATTGATTTCACTTGGTGCTTTTATGTACTTTGTCTTTGGTGCTTTTATTGATTTAGAGTCACTGCAAGCCTGCTCCGAGCTAACACCGAGTAAACACTGAGCATACACTGAGCTTACACGGAGCCTTGTCAATAATGGTGGGGTAATGTTCGAGCAATGTTGACCAAGGTCAGAAAAGAACTCTGCTTTTATTGATTTCGGTCGATGCATTTATGTGTTTGTATGTACAATGTCTGTTTTTATTGATTCACAGTTCTCGAAGTCGTCGCGTGGTGTTGGGTCTCCAATCTAGACATGACTGACTTCGAGTACTGTGAATCAATAAAAACAGACATTGTACATACAAACACATAAAAGCATCGACCGAAATCAATAAAAGCAGAAGTTGTTCTTTGACCTTGGTCAACATTACTCGAACATTACCCCACCATTATTGACAAGGCTTGGTGTAAGCTCAGTGTATGCTCAGTGTTTACTCGGTGTTAGCTCGGAGCAGGCTTGGAGTGACTCTAAATCAATAAAAGCACCAAAGACAAAGTACATAAAAGCACCAAGTGAAATCAATAAAAGCACGTACGACAAAGTACATAAAAGCACAAACGACAAAGTACATAAAAGCAGGCACAATACTTAACTCTAACAAAGATGTCTAGTTGCGAATACAATAAACCATACCAGTATGGTGAATGTGGTCAGACCTTCACAAGGGCGTTCAACCTCCAGCGTCATGTTCAAAATATTCACAGTGCAAAACCGGACTATGATGAGTCTGAGTCAGATGTAAGTACGGAGTCCTCAAGAAGTAGTGACTCTGGCAGTAAGATAAGACCGATTGGAGAATTTTGGGATGAGCTTGTTCGCCGGGCTGAGGAGAAATACCAACGACGAATGGGTAGACTAACCCAAGAGTACCTTACTGACGGAAATTCTGAGGCTACATCTGAGGTTGAGGCTTACAACGAACTTAGACCATTAATTAGGGCAGAGTTAAACAGGTTGATCTATACTCACATCCAACGTTGCAAACAGTTCCTTGACGACCCACTTATCGAAAAGATTATGGATGAGCAGGTAGACTACGAACATGAATATTCTAATGAAGAGGCCTTTAAGCGAGCAATTGAAAAGAACGTCGACCTAGATACGATGGTACTACCAGAAAAAACAGAAGGCGACGAGGGCGGGTCCGATTGAAAACAATTTAGATTTAAAACCATAAATAGAGTAAGCTCGGTGTATGCTCAGGGTATACTCGGTGTTGGCTCGGAGCAGTACCGGTGTAACTTTGGAGTGACTCGGAGCACAAAATTACGGAAGCGGAAGATTAAGGTTAGGAAGGAAAGGGCAAGGCCAGGTCATAAGAAATATTAGAAAAAAGTATACTTGGAGTAATATTGGAGTGACTCGGAGCATAAAACCAAGGTAGTTGCGAAATTAGGGCAAGGCAAGACAGGTAAAGGGGATATCTATAAAAGTTGAAAACTGTGGGCTAGACGTAAGTGACTCAAAATCCTGATCAAGTTTGGACAGTAAGCTGGTTTCAATCTCATCGACCTTCCCTTGGGATGACGCCACCTTAAATTTTATTTTTACCCACGCTCGCCATATGTTATCCCCTGGGACCACACCGAGTTGTATTTTAGTTACCCTCCTGGGACCGTTTGTCGAGTTTGATTAATGACCTAATCGGTCGGTGCATTTGATCTTGGTCCCTTGGGGACCGCAGCCTCCCTTATCCCAACAGTCCTTCTAAGGGCTAACTGTAAATAGTTGTATATATTTGTTGTATATTGTATGTAGAAAATCAAAAAACAATAAAACATAAAAACACAAAAACATTAGATGGTGAAGGACCGGGCTTAGGTAGTGTAAATAAATTAGGTTAGGGAAGTTATGTAGTTAGGTTAGGTAGGTACGTAGGAAGTAGGTAGGTAGATAGTCCGGTAATGGGCCGACGCCGGGTCCCAAGCCCCGGGGGAAGAACTCAGAGGGACGGAAACGGGAGTAAGGGAAACCTATACGACTCATTTTGAAATACTTACCTTCTATCTCCTACCAATTGCAGGAAATGTTGAAAGAAAACAAATTTAAAAAGATGGAACTCTTAGGGATGACAGACAGTCGTCTTACAAATGTGAAGAAAAGATTTGGACAATAAACCCTAGGGAGAACAGATGGAAATCAAAAGAAAACTTTCAAACTAGAAATCTCAAGGGACAAACTTTCAAGGTCATTGACTCCCGGAGTCAGGCATGAAAAACGGACACTATACTACTTGCGAAGACTTGCTAGTCTGCTGCAGCACCCTCGTTTATCGCTCACTTTCAAATTGCACTGAGTTAGGAGGAGAACTGAACCTGAACGAAACAACTAGAATTTTAACTTAATATGCACAGCATATGTGGTTATTACGTTTGTGGGAAAATTGGGGAAATGCATGGCCCGATAATTTGAAACACGAAGTGTTAAATGTTTAAATAAAAAGGCACGTTATGCCTATTGTTGTTGTCTGTCGTTTAAGTTAGTTGTGTCTGTCTGACTGTCAGTAGCTGGCAGACATGTGCAGGAGGGGAAGTTCTGGGGGGGGGGTGAAGGGCGGCCGAAGGCCGCCGAAAAACCGGATTTTTCCGGTTTTTTTACTGGAAAAATCCGGATTCTGGGGGGTGAGGGACCCTCTGGGGGTGAGCTCAGGTCTGGGGGGGGAACCCCCCTCCAAACCCCCCCAAGCACACGTATGGTAGCTGGTGTTTGTAGCTTTAATGAGCGTACTCATGTGTTTTCTGTGGTTCTGCTTGCTCTTTACCTCAATTCTGCATCACATTTCTTTCAGTATGTAACTGTTTTGTACATTAAAAAGTAAATTTCAAGTCTATGTGTTAACTGTGATGACGATCTTTGTAAAAGATGAAAGTTCCCCCTGGACAAGCCTCCCTCCCTGAAGAGTATGGGGTGCCGGTGTTCATTTTCGAATTGAAAAATGGATAGCTGGGTTGGCTAGACACAGACTAAAATGGATATTATAGATTAAATTATTAAGATCACAGATTAAATAGACACATAAGTGGTTCATAAAACTCGTTGGAACACGTATTTGCAGCCTAAGCCTAAGCCTAACTGCAAACGCAGGACAAACGCTTCCAATTCGGTTCCAAGATTGTTTTTCCTGCTGCGCCTCAGCGCAGCAGGTCTCTTATGTTTGCTCGGCCCGGGCCCTCACATGCATTTTGCCTGATAAAGATATTGCTCGCCCTAAATGCGTGTGCATAATGGTTTAAGATAGGGCTTATATGATTTGCGTGTGAAATTTTGTCTTTCATTCCAAAGAACTTCTTTTTCCGATTCATGTAGAAATTACGCATATGTGTTTGCTCATGTATTAATGGCAATTCCAAAATTGGAAAGTCTATTCTCTGCTCTGATTGATGACTCATATTTAAGATTAAGCTTTTTAACAGCTCACCAACGATTTCTCAAGTGCATGAATCTGACAGAAACAATTGCTAACATGTAATGCTGAATTGTTTCAGGTTTTCTGGCGGTATAAAAGTAAATTCCTCAAACTTTAAAAACTGTTCAGACAATGTTTTGCACGTATATTTTCTGTAGTATGCAAGTGAAAGCTCCTTATAAAATAATTAGCTGCGCAGCAGGTTTACAATTACTGAAAATGTCCGTCCAGCGAACACTTTTAATCTTTTGCACAAAATATTGCTTGTTTAGAGTTAGTATTTAGTCGTTGTACTACAACTTTGAACGACACAAGTTTAAGGGGAAAGTTCCTTGAAGCAAACATTATTAAATACAATTTGAACAGAATCAGATAATAGAGTTGTGTATATACTGCTTTGACTTGCCCAGATGAAGTATATCTAGCATCAACCAACAGGGCTAATGTACCCAGTATGAGAAAGAAAAAATTGCACACTATTACTTTGCCGCAAAAACACAGATAGCTGGCAGAATGCGAACCTTTCTAGATCCAAACAGACAACGGTATTCCATTTTTGGGATTCACAGTCCAATAAAGTGCTAAAACTGACCATTTATTCACCAGTCTGTGGTCAGCAGTCATTTTCATTTTCCAAAATTCTAGAATGATAGCTATACAAGAAAAAATTTCGGCCGATTCTACAGTTTTAAGAAATCGATGTTTAAAAATGTTTGGTCTATATTCAGCTTGACAGATGTCAATATGTCAGAAAATTTTTGCTAGTTTTGTGCTAATTTTGCTAGTTTCGTAAACTCTGTGAATGTACAGATTATAAGCTTTAAAGCTATGTATAAAGCTCTTTCCAAATCCCAAAATTGCGAAAGTTATAGCGTTTCGAAAATCACTACAAAAGCACTGCACTCCATGACCACTTCGCCAGAAGCTTTAGAAATGTTTTAAAACTTTGCGTTTTTGGAATTACTTTTCAGCCTAATAAAGTTCAAAGAATTGACCGTTTAATCCCCAGTCAGGGGTTAACAATCTTTTCCAAAATTCGACATGCTACTGCACTGTTTCATAAATTTTGCAGGTTACTAAGAAGCCCTAACTGGAATTTATGCGGATTTTCCGAAGTAATCCATCCAGTTAATATTGATTCTTAGGTTTGCCAAGATGCAAAAGAATCGTTTGAATCATGGCACAAAGAAAGACATACATCTTACGGATTTACATGACTAAATCACATGGTACTGTGTTAGTTTAGTTGTCTACAATAGGACGTATGCGTCAGTTCTAAACGAACTTTCTATATCCTAACTAAGCACAACCATTCTTAAGATTAATTAGCAAATGGAGAAATGCAGTGGAATATACGGTTAGATTCTACTCTTGTATCTTTAGTTATTGTACGTACACTTTTTCTAGTTCCGTCTTTGGCCATGAGTTAGGCAAATCCATTAGGTGGATCATAGACCAAATCATGACGACATAATTGGGGATAGCAGTGTGTCTAAGTCTCCGTGCAATACGAATAAACTTACCTTGCGGCGCATTTAAACCTGGCAAATAGAATTAGTGGTTTACTTATAGACAGTAGATGTAAAATGGCGGTCCGAGGAAGTAGTATAAAAATAGCGATCCTGGGCCAGAGAAGCCTGAGGAGCTTGAGGCACCTATTAGCATCAATATAATGTGGCCATGAAAAAGTATCAACTTATAGTTGTGTGGCACTTGAGGTTATTGCTTAAAATCCAGTAATGCTGTACTATATTTCTAAAATAACTAGTTTAAACTAGTTTTTATGAATCATCCTAACCCAATTTCCTATCTATAAATACACACAGGTAAAATTTTAGTGATGGCTACTGCATTTGTTGCTGTTGCCTGCATTGGTGCTTAAAAGCTAGGTGATATCCCTTTAGAGGTTATTGTTCCGATTCAACAGCAAAAGTATCATCAACCAGATATACATCTTTTGTTCATTCGTGCTCCCTATGACCTGAGGAAACTAACATCTGTAAAGGCTCCCTTATCTTTTGATATTTCTTAACGTTTTAGCCTGGCCTTTGGCTGATCCTACTTATGTTTTGTCTATGCTTGTCTATACTTTCAATTTTCTCTTGCTTGGTTTGCAATTGCCATCTGAATTGAAATTCTGAGAAACGTTAGTCAGTTTAGTATAATCTCTCCAGCTTGGCATTTATGCTTAGGAGATGCACTGTTCTAATTTGCAACTGCATTTGTTAAGATTTAAATGTGTCTTTTGCTTGAAAAGAGTGACTGATATTTTTGGGTTAAGCTGACTTTGTACTTTGGACGATTGAAGCTAATATCAAGGGAATAGGACTCGATCAGTTAGTTGCCGTTTTGTGCTTCTCTGAGTTGGTTGGTTCGTAATTGCTGTGACTTTGCTCTGAACTGAATGCCTGTTTCAGCCCTGAGGCTGAAAGGCCTAGTATGCTAGTTGTCTGCACCAAGGGTGCTTCACCAGTCACTTACTATAAGTCACTTCACTTTATTCTTGATTAATTATTAAACAGATCACTGTTCATTGCCTATTTTTCATCTAGGTTCCAATGGCTAGGTTTCACAAAATGGCGCTGCGAGTAGGGTAGGGGAAGGTTCTACTCCTACCCTGCCTGCGCTCGCAGCATAGGCCATCATTTATTTTTCCCACTTGTTTTTTGTATTTTTTCCGTTTTCTGCCACGGATTTGGCAATACGTAACTGAACCAGCACAC
>JASAND010012098.1:0-22119 GCA_030248195.1 Trissonchulus latispiculum
TATAACATATATAATAACATTATACATAAACATACATATATATATACATATATATACGTATATATAACATTGTACGTTTATCCGTGTTACATACAGTTACAGACCTTTTTGGCGATGTTTCTACTGGGAGCCCCACTTGGCTACTCAAATTGACTGTTTAAAATTTTTATTCTAAGCTTTCAAACTTTTCTGACTTCGCCGGATTTTTAGTGACATTTTTGCTTATTTTAGCCTCAAAACATCTAAAGTTTAGTCTACGTATTTATCGATGTGTTCAAAAATAATGCCTCATTTTGGGTAACCTTGCATGAAGTCCCCCTTAAATTTTGGTTTAAAAATTAGCACACGGAAGCCCACACGCAACAAAGAAGGGGAGAAGGGGGTCCAAAGTCAAACAAGCAAAAGAGAGGTCTTCAGTGTAGAGCCCTCCAGGATTGGAAGTGATTAAGTTGCTGTAAGTAGCGTGCTGCCTTCAGAACAATAATGTATACTCTAAATCCTAAAAATGTCAGTAGCTTGGCCGCTTCGTTCCTTTGTTTGATCGCATATAGACTTTGGCTATATACGTCTGGGTACGTCAGAGCGACAGCAAGATTGGGTCTCATATATAGAGCTGTGCCCTTTTGCTACAGTTGGCTTTTTATCAAATGGTCTAGCATGAAAGTGTATATATATACAGTCGGAATCTGCTGTTGTTTTGGTTTTTGTTGTAGGCTGTCAAACCTCATAAACCTCTGATCCAGTTTCAGTAGGAAGAAAATTGCCTGCCTCCACCGCCACTACCTCGTCCAAACAAGTTGGTGAGCGACTCAGTTTCTGAAGTTGAAGGGATTTTTTAGGGTTTTTTGTTTCTAGAAGTGCGTTCCGACTTTTCCCGGGCCCGGAGGGGGGGGGGGATTGGTGGTTTTGGCGGATTTTGCATGTCAAATAACCTTAAAAGTGGATTTATCCAGAAATAGACATTTTGAGATTAGAAACCTACGGGGAAGCCGAAAAATTTTTTTGTACTTGCAACAGAATTTGTTTTAATTTTAGCCGTACCTGATGTGAGTGTAAAACCGGGCCTTGCTGTGTATCATGCCATTGAGCTGAGCGAAGCAGCCGTCCTTTCCCGATTCAGGCGAAAACTGCCTAGCCAGCAGGAAATAGATATTATTAATGTGAGTACGTATGCTTGCTCTTTTTCCCCTTTCACTGCGTTCCTAACGTGAGTGTGCAAATTCGAACCTGGGCAGTTTTTATGGATTTTTCAGGGTAGGGGAAGATTGTTTGGTGACAATTGCAAATTTTTATTAAAAAAGTGGTGGTAGGAGCCCCCTCTGCCACTACACGTAGTGGGGAGAACACTAGAAGTTTGGATTGTACGGTAGTATAATAAATGGACTAAAAATGTTAAAAACACTTTGGTACAGTACAATTAGCCTGATGTCTAAGCTAAAGGTGCTGTAAGTTGTTGTACTAAAAAAGACTAAAAAGATTAGGCCATAACATTCCGGCGGCGCCGGAAACTTTTTGTAAATTTTGACCTAAAATTTTAAAATTTGGCAATTTCGGGGCACCTCAAGATGAGTGAGGCGAGGGGGAAGCCCAAACATGTGGGAGGTGCTTGACGCCAAAAGTAGGGGGTCCTCTAAAAAAGTAATACCACAGATGGCAACGATTGAGTGACTACAAATTGAAATGAGTAATGACCATGATTAAGTTTAGAATTTTTCAGTCCTTCAAATTTGTTTTTGAATTTATTTTAACTTGATCTTGTTTAAACAAAAAATATACTTTGATATTTTATTGAAAACTAAAATAAACTATTTAGTATGGAACATAAATTGTCATAGATGAACTTCAATCTTCGTGAATATGATTCTATGTTTTTATTTTTTATTTATTTATTTGTTTAAACAGAACCTGTTTTTATTTTTGCAATATGCTTTAAAATGTTAGATATAACTTTCTAGCTTCAAATTGCATGCCGTCTATATTTTTAATTCGTAATCTCCGTAATATTAATTTAATTTTTTATATTAAATCAATATTGGAAATTTACTACGAAATTCAGTTGCTATTATTCTCGGGCCCGTTGCATAAAAGTGATAGTTGATTAGTGTGTCAGTTTTTCGAGGATAATGAGAGCTGCGAATGAGCTACGACAATAATTTATGTCATTTAATCAATGTCATAAATTAAGTTACAACTTAAATTGGAGTGATGCCAGCGTAAAAAGTAAAGAAATTACGATTGAATCCAAAGCTTTCTTTTGAATGAATGAATGAATGAGTGAGCATAAATTAAATATATCATGTTTTTGGATAAAGCACTTAAGGTGCTGGTTCGGGTTCGTGTATTTTTGGGCTTTTAAAGCGCAATTGTCGTTGAAATTTATTCAAATTTGCTACCATTACATTATTTACCCTATAAAACATGTTAGAAAAGTCGCGGCTTGAAAATGTGAGTTTTGGAGAAATTAGCTTTATTCCGCCATAACTTGCACTGTGATCACCCTACATGGATAAACTTATCATAGGGGTCACGGTAGCGACCCCTATAATATGAGTGAAAATGGTCGAATGACCGTGTAAAACAAGGCTGCGCAGAAGCTGCGCAGATTCCTGCGCAGATCCTGCGCAGATTATGTGCGCAAAAAATTGTACGTGTCGAGTTTAGTATGTTCGCCAAGTTTCATCCCCGTACCACTTTCCGTTAAAAAGTTATGCCAAAAATCGCTTACGAGAGTGATGTTTTTTTCCGGTTTCTCGCTTTTGATGTCTCATAAGGGGGTTTTGTAGCTTGAATAACTACAGATAGAAAAATTTTTGCCTATGAAACCCATATATATTCTTGTAGTACAAATCAAAAATAAGAAAATAAGCTAGTTTTTCTGCCTCCCGGAGCCGGAAAAAATTTTTGGCTGGGGGCCAAAGTCGGCCAAAACGCTAAAATGGCCAAAAAGTATGCTTCAAAGGCGCCTTAATAAGTCAGATTGGGCTATATATGGGGTAATACTGACTATATGGTTAAACAGTACACATATTGGGGTCGTTCAAATGCTATATGATTTTCCGTCTCCGTGCGTAATTTTTCGGTACTGGCCGGCCAAAGTTGGTGAATTTTGGGTTGAATTTTGAACTTAAATTTTTCGCTTATTTTGCTACATGGGTGGCTCAAATTTTGCATACAAAGGTTTTCTGGGACGGAGAATCGATTCCCGCTATCAGTTTTGCTGCCCGAGTAACCCAAGTTGCTGGGTTGGATCCACTTGACCGTCTGAGGGGTCAGGTCGGTAACCGCTTCCCGGAGGTCCATAGTAGGCTTTACAAAGCCTCTCCAAACTTTGTCTATAGGGGTTTTCTGGTGCGCCCAGCTCATTCCCGGTGTCCGTTTTACCGTCTGACCCACCCATCTTGCTGTGCTGGTTCCACTTTGCCGTCTGGAGGGTCCGGTCGGTACCGACTTCCGGGAACATCATATAGGACTGTACATAGCCTCTCAAAACATTGTCTATAGGGGTTTTCTGGTGCGCCCAGCTTATTCCTGGCATCCATTTTGCCGTCTGACCCACCCATCTTGCTGTGCTGGTTCCACTTTGCCATCTGGAGGGTCAGGTCGGTGGGAGGTCATGGCGTCACAAATGAAAATTTTCAAAAGTGGTCAAATTTGGTACCAAATGAAAGCCCTGAGCGAGCTGAGCAACTTTTGTCATAGAACTGCATGCTCAAAGTGGCTGTAGAGTACTGTGGTGGGGTGGGGTGGGGTCTTAGGTGATTTTCGGTCAAAAATGAAATTTTTCAAAAGTGGTCAAATTTGGTACCAAATGAAAGCCCTGAGCGAGCTGAGCAACTTTTGTCATAGAACTGCATGCTCAAAGTGGCTGTAGAGTGCTGTGGTGGGGTGAGGTGGGGACTTAGGCGATTTTCGGTCAAAAATGAAATTTTTCAAAAGTGGTCAAATTTGGTGCCAAATGAAAGCCCTAAGCGAGCTGAGCAACTTTTGTCATAGAACTGCATGCTCAAAGTGGCTGTAGAGTGCTGTGGTGGGGTGAGGTGGGGACTTAGGCGATTTTCGGTCAAAAATTAAATTTTTCAAAAGTGGTCAAATTTGGTGCCAAATGAAAGCCCTAAGCGAGCTGAGCAACTTTTGTCATAGAACTGCATGCTCAAAGTGGCTGTAGAGTGCTGTGGTGGGGTGAGGTGGGGACTTAGGCGATTTTCGGTCAAAAATGAAATTTTTCAAAAGTGGTCAAATTTGGTACCAAATGAAAGCCCTAAGCGAGCTGAGCAACTTTTGTCATAGAACTGCATGCTCAAAATGGCTGTAGCGTGCTGTGGTGGGGTGGGGTGGGGACTTAGGCGATTTTCGGTCAAAAATGAAATTTTTCAAAAGTGGTCAAAATAGTATCTGCTTGCGCATGGTGTTCGGAACTATATTATGTTGGTTCTTTTTTGCGCATACATATGTAAAAGAATGGAAAACAAGAACCAAAAATGCTCCTTCGTCGCATGTAAAATACATATGAGTACGCTCAGGCAGGTTGTACAAACACGGAAACTAGCCTGTAAAATGCATATGAGTGGCGTTGAGGTTGTAAATTAAGGAAAACAAGTTGCAACGGCTTAACATATGAGCCTGTCCTACAACGAGGCTCATATTGGCGTCACAGTGCAGCCATCTTAAAGATCATCAGGTCATTTTATTAAAGAAAAAACGAATGAATAGACATAACATGTTAACATTGTGGCTTGAAAGAAATGGACAGAACGAAGTGAACTGCGACACCTCAAGTTGAACTGTACATGCAAGCTGATGTTTCCCGAAACACGATGGCACCTACTATTTCCGGATGCACTATAGTACACCTACTGTATTCTCGGAACACTATGACACACTACTCTCACATACGTAATGCTTTCCCCACATGGCTCGGAGTCAGAGCGCAGAGTGGCATGCCGTATAATGCGTATGCACAGTATAATGTCTTAGCGACAAGATGTGTGAAGGACAATTTTGTAATGAAAAGCTTTACGTGCTATTTATATGAAGGTCAAATTTCGACAAATTATAATTATGACATACGCCAATATGAGCCTCGTTGTAGGACAGGCTCATATGTTAAGCCGTTGCAACTTGTTTTCCTTAATTTACAACCTCAACGCCACTCATATGCATTTTACAGGCTAGTTTCCGTGTTTGTACAACCTGCCTGAGCGTACTCATATGTATTTTACATGCGACGAAGGAGCATTTTTGGTTCTTGTAGTCATTCGAATCCTCTCACCAAGACCTACAACTTTGCTCTTGAGAGTTTTCTTCGATTCCTTAAGGTTTGAGAGATAACAGCGAAAATTGATTTTCGAGGTCCAAAACCGGCCATTTTTCGAAAAATCAAATACTGCAAGATTTCGACAGCTTCAACAGCTCTGGTCCGTCGGTCCAGTATTGTCCATATTTGTGGTCCTAAAGGACATCTTACGCCCAAAGGAGAGCTCTCTGCGGTATCTCTGCCAGCGCACAGCAGCGAAAATGTGAAATTTTGAAAATCGCAACTAGATTGTTTTGAACACGGATTTCTCTCAACTCATGCAATCAATTAAAAAACGGCTTTACACATGTATTTTTGAGATAATTGCCGAGGGCTATTTTTCATGGTTTTGCATTTTGACTTTCAGTTCGAGAGAAATAAGCGTCCAAACTTGAAAATTTTGACGAAAATCGGACCAAATTTACGTTTTTCTCAAAATCTTGAGCTTCTTTGCTCGTTAAACAATTTCAGAAAAAATAGCCCTCGGGAAGACGTTTCTTTTGAAGCCTGAACTGGTCGCTTTTCGTGAGTTTTCCCACACTTCGAGAAATCCATGTTCAAAAATTGTTTTCATGTTATTGCAAGTCGTTATTCAAATATTATGTTGTTCAAGCCGAAGAGTTGAAATAAGACAGTTATACTGTACCTAGTTGTAACAAGCACATTCTAAGGTTTAAAATGATATAAAAATTATTGTTGAACTCCAAAAATTGAGCAAATTACAGTCTTTCAAAATTTGCTGCAAATACCCGAACCAGCACCTTAAACAGTTTCTTCTTCTTCTTCTGCTTCCTGGATCATTGAATCGTCTTCAATTTGATTGGGGTCGCGGAAGGCGCCCCACATCCCTAAGGAACCCGATCACTGCCTTGGGGCCCCTGGTCAGTACCTTCAGGGTAGGATCCCGCCCGAACCATTTCTGGCGGGGAGACCGGTGGGTGGGACATTTTAGGATTAAGTGTTGTAGGTCCTCCTCCTCCTGTTTACAGTCCGGACAGAGGGGAGAACGAGAGATGCCCAGTCTGTGTCTAAAAGTGGCCAGGATGGTAGAGTGGCCTCCACATCGGAGTTGTGAGAGAGCTGTTCGCTCTCTACGTGTGAGGCCAGCTTCCAACTCGGTGGGAGGTGCCCTGTGGTTGGTGTATATTTTCTGGATCATGTCACTATTGTTCAGCTGTTGTAGTTTGTTGGTGCTCCATCTCCGGATGGCAGCTTTGGCGGTGGAAAGGTCTATCGGGACTGCGTCTTGAGGCTCGTCGCACGCTTCCTTCGCTGCAGAGTCGACCATTTCATTGCCACGTATCCCGCAGTGGCTGGGCACCCACTGGAGGGTGATGTGGACGCCGTTGGAGTTAAGGGTCTGAAGGAGCTGCCAGATCTCATTTCCCAGAACTGAAGACTGGGAATGCGGTCCATCGTTGATTTTCTGTAGAATTGACCTGGAATCGCAGCATATTCTGATTTCTGCGATTTCAGGGCTAATGTGGTCCGCTGCGTACCGGAGTCCGGTCACCATGGCAATCTGTTCAGCTCGGTAACTTGAGCTGAAGAGGCCCGCTGGTCGTCTGATAGTGGTGATTTCTTCTCCGGTTGCGTTTTCGATCCTGGCTGCGGATCCGCCGAGTCTGTAGGCGTCCTTTGCAGATCCATCCGTCCAGATAATTAGCTGAGCAGGTGGCAGTTTGCATAAAGTGGCCTTGGTCACGCCGGCTAGCTCTGCCTGTTGGGCATCCGCTTTACGCATAGCTTTGGTGGCAGCACCACTCCAGTCCAGGTCAAGGTTTATACGGACTCCACCCTCTCCAGCGTAGGTATGGGCGCCTGTTTTAGGCAGGGTGAGACTTTCCTTAGGCGTCCGGTCCAGTCCGGCATCTGCAGATAGGTTTCGTCCAACTCCCCTCCAGGCTCTGTGGGATTTGAGTCTGAGTGTTGGGTCAGGGGCCATAGCAATCCTGTGCCTTGGGTTGTCCGGGGGGAGCCTGCAGGATTTTTCATAGTTATAGGCTGTCAGTTCTTGGGCCCTCAACTCCATTGGGATGAGGTTTGCTTCGATTCTGGCCGCATCAGCCGGGGTTCCCGGAATGCAGCCGGTGATAGTTCGCACAGCCTGATTTTGGATGGTTTCCAGTCGTCCGATATGGCTTTTGGCAGCGCATGGGTACCAGCATCCCAGCGCATACTCTAGCAGGGACCGGATATATGCGATGTATACGGTCCTCAACTGTTCCTTCTCGGGTCCCCAGCTGCGTCCGGCCAGGGCACTGAGGGTTGCCAGTCTGGGGCGGCATCGTTGTTTTAGGGATTGGACATGCGGGCCGAATCCGAGGTTCCAATCAAACTTGACTCCAAGGAACACCGGATTTGGGTCAGTGGGGATGGTTTCTCCTGCCAGCGTAAGCTTCGGTTTGTATTTGGACTGCGCATTGTGCGTGGTGAAGAGACAGACCTGGGATTTGCTTGCATTGATTTGGAGTTTCCATCTGATTGCCCATTGGTTGATTGAGTTGAGCGCTTCCTGGAGGTTTCTTTCTGCCACCTGGACATTGGAGTGAGAGGCCCAGAGTGCAAGGTCGTCTGCATAAATAGAGGCTTCCACCCCATCCGGCAGACCCTGCAGGATATCATTGATAAAGATGATAAATAGCAGGGGCGAGAGTACCGATCCTTGCGGTACACCGTGATGGAATATTTTTGGCTTGCTGGTGGCGGAATTGATTTGGACCTGGCCTTTTCGGTCTGACAGGAAGGCTTTTATCCACTTGCTGTAGCATTTTGGCGTTCCGATGGAGTCAAGTTTGTGGATAAGGGAGTGTCGGTTGACAGTGTCGAAGGCTTTTGCGAAGTCGATCAGAGCAAGGACTGTTCGTTTGGCGGGAGCCTTCTGTTGGAAACCGTCCGAGACCGACTGGATTAGCCGGGCGATGTGATCTTCTGTGCTCCTTAGCTGTCTGAAGCCGGACTGGTTTGGGTTCAGCTTCTTTTCCTTTTCCAGGTGGAATTGCAGGCGGGATTTGATCATTTGTTCCAGGACTTTCACTGCGCAGCTGGTCAGGCTTATCGGCCTGTATGAGCCCAGGTCGTCGGAGGGCTTTCCCTTTTTTGGGATAGGGATTATAAGAGCGTGCCTCCAGGCTTTGGGGATTTGCTGGGATCTCCAGGATTCGTTGTAGATTTTCAGCAGGTATTGTCGGCCTTCCGGTGGTAGAGCTTCCAGCATCTCGTTTGATATACCGTCCGCCCCACAAGATTTTTTGCGGGCCAGTCGGTTCAGTGTGAGATCCAGCTCCAGGCCGGTGAAAGGGCTGCACAGAGTAGGTTCCTGGCTGGCGTTGCTGCATTCACACCTGGATTTCAGGTTCTGCTTGTTTTCTATCGCCAGATGCTTGTCGGCTGGGCAGGGCTTTGAGTAGCTGGTTTTCGCAAATGATTTGATGAAGGCCTCAGCTTTCTTCTGATCTGAATCAAGCAGTCTTCCGTTTCTGTTGACAATCGCCACATTAGGTTTTCCCGGCTGGGATTTTCCGTCGATGGCATGGATAGTGCGCCAGACCTTATTTGGGTCTGTGCGGATACTGAGTTCTCCAGCGAATTTCTGCCATCGGTCAGTCTTCAGTTTCTTAATTGTGGCGAGGGCTGCCCGCTTGGCTTCAATCCATTCATGGCGGAAGGCTGGGTCCTCATCTGCCTTTCGTTTTGCTTCTTTGCACTTTTCGATGGCTTCCTCTGCTTCCTTGCTCCACCATGGGACTGTGCGCCGCCTGCTTCCGCGCGGAATGGATTCCTTTGAGGCCTTGTGGACGGCTTTGACGAACAGATTGTATGCCCTGTGTACGCCGATTACAGCTGGAGATAGACAGTGGTCAAGCTGGTCAGCAATGATTCGTCGATATTTGCCCCAGTCGGCTTTGGCATAGGACCATTGTGCCCGTGCCGGGCGTCTGCCCGGGCGTTGACCGCCGGTAGCGGTTGTTATCAGGACAGGTAGGTGGTCTGAAAGTGTAGTGGTGAGGACTTTCCATGTGGTACAGGTGGTCCTGGATGAGTGGCATAGGGTTAAATCCGGCGCCGTGCCGGATTCGGCTTGGGTAGCAGGTGGTCGGGTTATGCTGCCGTCATTGAGGATGGTTTGGTCCGTCTGGATGGCCCACTCGTCGATGGTGTCTCCCATTTCATCCCCTTGTCGGTTCGGTTCCCAGACTTCCGAATGGGCGTTGAAGTCTGCGCATGTGATTGAGTTTGGGGCAGTTGGGAGGTAGTGTGGATCAAAGTATTGGGTCCGCATTTCCGCAGCTTGCCTCTGTATGGGTGGTACATATACTGAGGACAGACGGATATCTCCACCCTTCATATGGAGCTTTACGGTCAGAGCGTCCGTAGTTTGGTCGGCAGGGGCGGTTATCCTGTCTGTGGATCTGGAGTAGTGAATGTCCTCTTTGATCAGGATAGCCACTCCGCCGCCTTTGATGGCGGTGCCAGCTCGTCCAGTCTTCCGATGCTGTACCTCCATGGAGTATCCAGGGAATTTGGGCAGTTGCTGATTCTCTTTGAAATGGGTTTCTTGGATCGCCGCGATATCGATTTCCAGGTCATCCAAGAGTTTCTGCAGCCAGGGTACTTTAGGCCTTAGTCCTCCAGCGTTCCATTGGAGGATTCTCAGATGGGGGTGGGGTGATTGAGGGCGAGCGCTAGTTTGACCGTGGGTGGGTCGATTGGTGGGGCTGGGGCCTGAAGGGAGGGTGGGGGATGTTGGGGGAGTTCTGGCGGAAGCTGCAGTAATACATGTTGCGGCGGTATTGGGTCGATTGGCGGGATTGATTGGGCTTGCAGTATTGGCCGGCGTACCGGCACTGGTTGAGGGGGGGTTAGACGAACAGGTAGGGCAGAGCCAGGCGTTGGAGTATTCGCTGAGGGTTCGCAGGCCTGAGCAAGCCTTGTGGGTCCAACCGGAGCATGAGTTGCATAGGACGCAGTTCTGTTTGGCATTTTTCTTACACACTGGGCACGGCCACCGTGAGGGGAGGGGGCCAGGGTTTTCTTCGATGTCACCGGACAGCAGAAGTAAGCGAGCCCAGTAGTCCGGATTACCGGGCTCGCTTAGAAAAAACCCGCCAGATAGGTAGGGGGAAGGGTATGCCCAGAAAGCAGACTGGGCCTCCAACACAGGAGAGGGGCTCCCAGTAGGAGCCAGGATATTGAAAGCCATTTGTTGCCCGACAGTTCCTTCCCGATGGGGTTCCGTGGGGTCCTGTGGGGGTTCTGCCGGACCACCGGCGGCAAGGTGCTTTCCAGGTCCAGCCTTAAACAGTTCAACAGATGTGGTACCAATTCCTCCAAAAATGGTGGACTGCAGCAAAAGTTTTCCTCGAAAAACTGCAACACTAATCAACTAATCACTTTTGTGCAACGGGCCCGATGCAATGACAGCGTATATGGCAACTATGTATGACATCAGTATGTCCATCCAGGAATATACGCCTTGTCATAATATTTGCACGTATAAATATAAGCATACATAATATACACACAATATGCATACATGCATTCATAGGTATATGCAGTGCGTTTATGAAACCTGATTGGATGATGTTGCAGCCCCAGTGTAGCCTTATATACGTTAGTGAGCAGAGACGGTAGTCTTGTGTTGCAAGAAAGGAGAGCTGGTTAGCACTCCCCTTGAGAAGGACGGACCCGGGCCAGCGCCCGCAACACATGTGGTTTTAAGGCAATGTCGCCTACTCTGCGACAGAAAAACCAATTTTTTTGAGCCAGTGAGAGTTCTGATGGGAGCTATTTTTTCTAAACTAATACTGTGCTCAATTGTTTTTTAGGGTGGATTTGCTCGCTAGTACATACTATATTATGTAGTTTTGATTGACAGCTCACTCCTATTTCTTTCCTTCCCTTTGCTTTTTGTATATACCTGTTCCTGGATTATATACCCAGTGTTGATATCCGAAGCAACGTACGAGGGCCCATCTTTCTTTTCAAATCGGTAGGATATAATAACTGTTTGTTTTTTGTTTGAAGGCAAATGAATGTTTGAAAACAACTTAATCTATGCTGTTGTGCTTTGCGCTAAAGCTGTCATCATACCACCACATAATGCTTGCGTTTTAGGTTGAACTAACACTTAGTAAGAAAATTTTGGACCCAGTTTTGTGTCAGATATAACATTTTTGAGTTTTCATTGTCTTGTCTACTTTGTTAGTTAACCATTTTTCAATGTTCTAGAGCAACGAGGAAGCAGCATCTCAGCGCCTTTGGGATGTGAAATGGACGTTTTTTGGAAAATTTAGATTTACAAGATTTGCTTTGAAGATACAATGCTTCTATGCACTAGTTGTTTTGACTAGATAGATAGTCTGTGTAGTTAGTTGATTTTATTCAGAGAGTGATGATAATAGTGGTGTGACAGACAAGCACTGCATCCTAGTTTATGCGGTCGCAAATTTCAGATAGAATTCATCAGTTGTGATTTTTTTAAACATTTTGAATTTTGCTGGATCAGTGTAGCGGCTATTATCGATTGCTTCGCTTGACTCTAAGTATTCTAGTAAACATATGTGATTTTTATAAGTAAATATTTGTCGTTCAGTAAAATCTCTGTATGTTCGGTTTTGTAGATGTTTAAGGGGGGGGGCGGGGGTCCATTTTTTATAATTGTTTATTTTCTCCGATCTCGCTGATTTTTACATATTTTATTGTCCAAACGGTATACTTTAGCGAGTTTTCGAAAGTTTAAAGTCATATTTCCCATGTTTATGTTTAATAAATAAGCTCTCAACGTTGACGTGAAATAACTCAAAAAGGTAAGACTAACGACTTTTATTTTAAAAACTCGTTAAAATGTACCGTTTGGCCAATATACGTTAAAATCGACGAGATCGGAGAACGAAAAATGACCAAAAAATGGACCCCCAAGTCGTTTTAGTAAGGTCAAGAAGGTGGGTGGGCATCATGTTAAGGACGTAATGAAGTACACTGGGGCAATTCTAGCGCATGCCGGAGTTGGCAAAGTAAGATTTGAAAATATGGTGAGTCCCATTGCTGGACCACGCAAACAGTACCCGAAGTATTCTTTCTCCTATCCTGTGTAGACTACGACAAATTCATAGATGACCTCTGGTCTAATGTTGAACTACCCGCCGTAACAGGCCTGTTGCGGTTCTTTTTTCCTTTTATTTCCTTTTTTTCGAGACCTTCCTTTTATTTCCTTTTTTTCGCCCAAAATTCCTTTTATTTCCTTTTTTCTGGCTGACTTCAAAAAGTCTAGGAATCTACAAACTTTTTAAGCAAAATTTACGTTTTTGCCCACATCTCAAAATTTCCGGCTTCGCCGGGATGTGATCGTATGGATTTTAATTTCAAAGTAGGTTTTATATTTTGGGCGTATATGTTAATAATAACTTGACTTGGCTTTACGTTTTGTATTTTGATCTATTTGGCTGGAAAAGTGTAGTTTTAAGCTATAGTAACGGCTGAGTTTTTGCAGTTTCTAGAGCGCAGGAAATAGCAAATTTTAACGACTTTATTCTTTTCAGCACATGTATTTTTTGTTACGCAACGCAAGATTATATATATATATATAAATTTTGATGGTTGTAGGTCGTTTCCTGGACTTTGCAGAAAATTTCGAACATTACCTAAACTTCTCGTTTTATCGTTGAGATTTTCAAATACCATCTGAAATTGTTTACTATGGCAGCATGTTTTCTTTATGAGTGCGAGCTTATTTATACAGTTTAAAAAAGTGAAATGTATTACAATGCGGAATTTGATAGGAGGTTCGTGTTAACCTGGACCGGTTCTATTTAATTTTGTCGTCCGTGATAATTGCTTTTCTTTTTCTGGAATAGTGAAAACTTCTGGAGCTAAAATTTTTTGAACAAAATATGTTTCTGCTATTTCAGTTTTAGTTCTCTTTCTCTTTTCTCACTTTTCTCAATTTTATCGACTACCTTCCCACCTAGGAGTTAAAGAATTTTTTGAAATTTTTAAATTTAGACCCTCAATTTCCAGCTGGCCCCGGCCGGCACCGGTAGTGGCGGCCCCGGCGCATCTCTAGAAACTGCTTATAGTAGAAGAACATACATTGTTGCTCTTGAAGTGCCAGGCATTCCGCTACTTGAATCTGGACCATCTACTTCTAAAAAATTATGGAATTTTCGAACACTTTCCAGCACTTATTTTTTCCAAATTCCAACTTATCATAAAAATCTGAAAATTTTCCAGCTTATCATAAAAATCTAAAAAGTCCACCACTGTCTAGTCTGTGTACATATGCATTAAAGGTTACAGGCGGCACTACAGATTTCAGGAGCCATTTTCATATGTCAATATAAAAAATCGCTCGGCTTCGTCGAATCTATCCGATCAGAATAAAGTTTTAAAGCAAAAATAATATTAATGCGTTAACGTAGTAGCAAGAAAATAGCCTTTAAAGTTTGTTATTTTTGCCAGTTTTCATCTGGAAAATTCCTTTTTTCCCTTTTTTCTGTTTCAAAGTTCCTTTTTTATTCCTTTTTTTCTGAGGAAGGCCGCGCAACAGCCCTGCCGTAAGCATTCCTTCGGTGGTATATATGTATATACACTCGCCTTTGGAATCGATAAAACCGCTTTCGCTCTCAAATACCAGCTAGCAAACAGTTTGTGCTTTGCTATTATGATCAATCACTCTGATCTTGAATATATAAATTTGTCCGCTTGGTTTCGAACTGATATTTTGTTGAAGTATTGAGAATAATCTGTGACTAGAATTGTGCCGTTAAGATATTTCCCGGCCAGGCCCCGGATGCCCGATTCAAGGTAGGTAGGTCCCGTGAAGACCCGACATACAAAAACAGTGTCAAACAATAGTTAGTGCTGGCTATTACAACTTCGACAACTCCTGGACACTTAAATTCGACTTGATAATATGACGGAGATAATTTGGCAAAATTTTGAAATGTGCACAACAAATTTAACGGGGCCGACCAGGCCTGCCCGGGCCTCCAAGGCCCGGCTTCCGCGGCTCACCGGGCCCGGGCACAACTCTATCCGTGACTAAGTTAAGGTCCATGCTTACCTAAGCTATAAACAGAGAAACGGACAATTTTCAATTTTTAGTTCCAAAAAATCCATTTTAAACAATTTGCATTATATATATGTGAAAGGTTGCAATCAGGATTGAAACAAATGAAGAAAAGTGTCCAGGGCGGGGATCGAACCACCGAGCTTTGGATCTGCAGTCGAGTGCTCTACCACTGAGCCACACTCCCGGACGTTGAGAAAGGTTTATTGCACTGATTTCAACCTTTCGCAGTTGCTGACATTCCGCATCTCAGTTATTCCGTTTCTCTATCGTCGCTCAGCTAATCAGAAGCCTGGACTATGAAAAGGAACAGGAAGTTGAGTCTTCGTTTCTCTATTGCTGCGTTTAGTGTGAACCGGGGAAATTGCCAGTTTAGGGGTTAACGATGGGAGAATTATGAACTACAGAGAAAAAACTGACTCCGTTAGGCGCACACCTTACAAAACTGAGGGTATACTGTAACATGCACTACTCCGGTAGGCGCACACCTTACTAAATTGAAGGTTTACTGCAAAATGCTCTACTCCGGGAGGCGCACACCTTACAAATAGTTATTTCTTGTCATAGTTAATATGTATGTAGGAAACCGTTGGCGGAAACGCCTATATCCTTCTGCATTAACAATTAGTAGTCATTTAGGTATTAAACTAAATACCTTAATAAATATTAAAGGTATTAAACTCTGTAATTGTGGAATTAGAATTTTGAATCACGTCTTTAAAATTTTTTAATTAATTTCAAAGATTTAAAATTTAACATGGTAATAAATTTTAAATCTGCAAAAATTAAAAAATTTAAATGCCACAATTAAAATTCAAATTCCACAGTGAATACGTACTGAAAGAATAATGGTAATGTTAGCTAGTGATTAAATTAATAATGGTAATGTTAGCTAGTGATTAAATTAATTTGTAAATGCTATGCAATTGAGTTCATTAAGGCGTTATTATATATGTAATAACATAATACAAACACCTAATGCCATTAATTTATTATTGTTAATAGTAAGCATTTGCCCCAGGATTTATTTCACTACATATATACTTAACTTAAACAAGTTTGAATTGAGCAGCCGTTTATAGTGCAAATCATGTCTATTTTCCGTGTAAATAGTTCTGCCTCCAGGCAGAACAACAGAAAGTGCTAGTACCGACAAGAGGAAATCACTGTAAGGTGTGCGCCTCCCGGACTAGTTTATTATTATGTTTAATTTAAATAATACCCAATGTTTACTAACTGTTAATGCAGAAGAATTTGCGCCAACAGTTTCATACATATTAACTATTTGTAAGGTGTGCGCCTCCCGGAGTAGAGCGTTTTGCAGTGGACCTTCAATTTAGTAAGGTGTGCGCCTACCGGAGTAGTGCGTTTTACCGTAAATCCTCAGTTTTGTAAGGTGTGCGCCTACCGGAGTAGTGCATTTCTGTCAACTGCAAAAAATTGTAAGGTGTGCGTCTAATGGAGTATCACCAAAAAACTTTGTAAGGCCATAAGTGGACTGGGGCCGATTTTACGCAAGTTCGCAAGCCACATCTTGTGAACTTGTGACCTGCGAACACAAGCTATCCAAAATTGAGGTCCATTAAAGTTTGCACACAACTTGTGGGTCGCAAGTCACAAGTAAATAACAGGCAAGCACGCTGAAATAACGTCAGAAGTGACCGGCTGAGCAAGACTTGTGGAGAAACTGGCGAAAACAGAAGCAATTTGAACTGCATTAAACAAAAAGCACAAATTCAAGAATAAAAAACAACGAACAGAAGACAACGCAAAAATGTTAACTGCAAAGTAACAAAACAAGCTAAATAAGAAATAGAGAAAGAAACTAGAAAAGTAAATTATGTAAACATTAAACATGAATGAAAATTACAATCAGTTAAATGCTGGGGAAAGTTTCAACATAATGAAAATTTGGTGCTGCAAACTGCAATAAAATTTAATTTTATTTTTTAACTGTTCCACATTCAAGTTGTCATCATCAGTAAATGTGCAAATTCATTTTATATAATTTTTATTAATATTTGTCTGCCACAAGTGATACGTTCACCTGTGATTTAGCAGCTGTTCGCACAGACTTGTGGAGTATATATGGCTTGATAAAACTGAACCTGAAAAATGCACTTGTGGGCAACTGACCAAAAGCAAGGACTAGCTTGTGAACTAGTGGATAATCAAGAAATCGACCCCTGGTCAGCGTGTGGAAAAGCTGACTCCTTAAATCCCTTGAGACCTATATCCTTGAGACTGCGGTTCCTTGCTTGTTCCACGTAAATCCTTTCTTAACGACTGACTAACATAACCCAACTCAGTTTTTTATTGACATCATTACAAAAAGTCAACAATTAACCGATATCAACAACCATATTATAGCAAACTAAAACAAGAGTTGTTTGCACTGGGCGTTAAAATTGAACGACCCAACCCGAACAATACATGAAAATCTGAACAAAAACAATCTTTACAACAATTAAAACTAAAAATTCTCAGCTTCTAGTTCCAACTATACATACACAGAATTCACCGAGTTCCGCTTCACAAGCCACAGTAAGACCTGAAAGCTATGTAGGATGAATTTCACTAATAATGTTTACCATTCTTTATAATATGACTTAAAAACCGTACACTCAATTAAATCAATGCCTTACGAAATCAGCTTGCTTCGCTAACAAGGCAAACAGTAGGAAAAACCAACAGATAAATAAAGTAAATTTCATAATTTTGCTTGATAAACACTCCGAAAAACTACAACAAATGTGAGCTTATGATCAATTAATCAAAACAGAATCAGTAGCTCAGTAGCAAACTTCTACAAACACATATCCACGACGTTCAGACTCAGCAATAATCATAGGACAAGAAGAGGTGGAAAGGTACCTAATAACATGGCACTGTACTGCCTATCATAAGCAGTGTACACATACATTCGGAAAACTTAATGCAGTCTACCGCTAAAGAAAGGCTGGCATTTTTTAGTGGGGGGGGGCGGGCCCCCTACTTTTTTGGGGGAAGCCCCAAAGTGTCGAAAAATTAAATTTTTGAGGTCAAAGTTTCAAAAATTTCTCAATTTTTAACTAGTTTATAGACTTATAAGTTCATTTTAAGCTTAAACACAGCGATTGTTTGCGTTTTTACCTTAAAAATGCTAATTTTTCGCTAAAAATCTAGGTATATATTTGTACGTTGGGGTCGCCCCCCACTTTCAAAACCCTAAAAATGCCAGAAAGGTGTTCCTTAGGGAAGGGTGCAGAGTTTGATAACAACAATATAAAACAACCAACAACATATATAAATATACAATTACAAATAAATAAATATTTTCCCAAGAAGGTTGCAAACCAGTGCCAGTACGGTTGTGCAGAAAGCTGCCAAAACTCAAACAAAATGCCTCGACACTTACACAAGAGTCAACAGCAAAAACGGGAACGAAATGTCTAACTCTGGAACTAAAACGGTATATAAACAAATACATCCTCTCTATTCCTTGGATGTAAAGTAGAGGACAAAAATGAGGGGCACCAGGATGACCATAGCGATGACAAAGGCCGTCATAATGAAGTGTCGTATGCTGTTGTACCAGGTGGAGGCAGCGTAGCCCTGCACATGAATCATGTCCCCGTCCGGCGAACTGGGGCTGGACGGTGGCTCCGGGGAGTGACCGCCGTCCACTGAGCGACCGCCGCCGGTGCGCTGGCTCTTCACTTCGCGTTCCAGTGAGTTCCGGATCTCCTTGGCCCGGGCCAGGTCCGTGTCCATGTGGTTCCAGAACTGGGCTATGGCCCGTTTCCCGTTCAGATCCTCAGCCGGGCCGCTGGTCTGGCCGCCTCCCAGATCGTCGTCCAGTCCCGTCGTCGCCACAGCGGCGGCCGAATCACCCTCACCGCTGCTGAGGCTTCCCCCGCCTCCCCCAATTCGAAAAGCCGTTGACGTGGAAGGCCCATCTGAAAATAAAAATATATACATATATACGTATGTCGTATAGGTAATCAGGTCTATATGAAAAGGAAAATTGGGGTCTGTGCAGTTTTTGAATAACTGTGCTCCGACCAGGAATAAGCCAGGTGAATCTTATGCTTGTGAGGGGGTCACATTGGCCTAAAGAATTGAGATTTCTTTGGAGTTGCAATCTGTAATGGAAACGTTGAATTTAAAATATGATAATTCTAATTCAGCCGGTAAGAATCACAAGTCTTATTAATTTTAAAATTGCTAATGCTTAGTACAAGAAATGGTTGGTTAATACCAAAAGCAGCACCAATAACAAGTGAATTTTTATTTTGTAAAGACGGACAGCAAAGCAACCACACGCCACTCAGCAATATCCGAAAACATTAAAAAGAATGCTGTGGTCAGGGGTTGCGCACATCAAGGTAAACGCTATAGCTTTTTGAAAATTGTAACAAACTAAAATCTATTTCTTTCAAAGCTATTTTCCAGCAAAATTTTTTATTTTTTGCTTCCTTCCAATTATCTGAAAGACGGCACGTCCACCCCTTGCTTGCGCCGCATGCTAAACCTTAGGTTGGTTCATAGTTTTTCAATATTATTCCTAGGTCAGTTTTCAAATTTTCAATTCAACAGATCAATCATTACCATCGCCAACTGCTGACAAAGCCTGGGCTCACCTTGACTCAAGGACAGCAAGGGAGGAGTGCGGCCAGAACTGGAGCTGGGTCCTTCTAGGGCATCCAGGTGATGGGAACTGAATCGACGAACCGGAATCTTGATCACTTTCAACGCATGAAATTCCTGATCAGAAAACAACCCGTTGGCTCGCTTCAACTCCGCAACCTAGTTGTATACAACAGAAAAGTTGTACAGCTACATAACAACAGACCTAGGTGAATAGTCCTCAATCTTCAGGCAAAATATCTTCAAAGTCTCGCATAGAGTCCATCAAGTCAAACTGAGCAGACTAACCCTGGGCTTATTCTAGTGGGGGGGGGGGGGGTGGGGGCCCCCCCAAAAACACCCTTCCCCCCCAAATCGTCCCCCCCCAAAAAAGTGGGTGCCAATTTTGGTACCAACTTTTGCCCTGAAAAAATCGCCGAGAAGGCCAAATTTTCAAAAATTTTCCGGCTTCGCCGGAGATTTTTAATCAATTTTTGCCTATTTAAGCGCTATTTTTGCACTAAAAATGAACTTTTTTGGGGATTACTATAAAAACAGCGCTATTTTTAGCATGTTTTTAGAAAAATATTGAAAAATTTTCGCCCCCCCCAAGAATGACTCGCCCCCCGAGGGCCTCCCCAAGAAAAATTCCCTAGAATAAGCCCAGGACTAACCTAACCTTACACTTCCGAGAAAAGCAGAACTTCAGTTACAGTAAGTACTGCCATTTTTTTAGGGTTTTGAAAGTGGGGGGGGGGGGCTACGCTCCCCCCCCCCCCCCAGGGAGGGGGAAGTGGGGGAAAGGCTTCCGAAAAGTGGGGGGCGAGTCCAACGCATAAAATACCAAATTTTTTTGCTAAAAATTAGCATTTTTTAGGCAAAAACACAAAAAATCGCTGTTTTTAAGCTTAAAATTAACTTATAAGTAGTGATGGGCACTGGATGTCCGGATATCCGGATAATTTTTATATCCGGATAATATCCGATATGAGAAAAATATCCGGATATCCGTGTACATTTCAGACAAAACAATGAAAAATCAGCAAATTTTGACAAAAATTCCAAAAAATTTAAAAGATTTTTCAAAAAATTCTATGAAAATAATTTTGAATCCAAGGTTGTCGCTTGGTTGCATGATAGAAATTTGCAGCGTACCGAAAATCGACAGAAAAATTGAAAATTTAACTGCAAAATCGAAAAATTTTCTTGAAGCTAAGTTTGGAATAGGCGGATAACCGGATATCCGTTAATGCAAAATAGGCGGATATCCGGATATGAAAAAATATCCGGTGCCCATCACTACTTATAAGTCCATAAATTAGCTAAAAGTTGAGAAAATTTTTGAAAATTTGACCTCAAAAACCTAATTTTTCGACCCTTTTGAGCGACCCCCAAAAAAGTGGGGGGGGCTGCCAAAAGTGGGGAGGGCTTTCGAAAAGTGGGGGGGCCCCACCTACCCCCCACTAAGAAAATGCCAGTAAGTATCATAGGGGTCGCGGCAGCGACCCCTATAATATGTATGAAAAGTGGCTGGAGACAGTGTAAAATAAGCTGCGCAGAAGCTGCGCAAAATCCTGCGCAGATTTTATGCGCAAATTGTAGAGCACATCGAGTTTAGTATGTCTGTGAAGTTTCAGCCCCGTATCACTTACCGTTAAAAAGTTGCGCCCCGGACCGGTTATGGCGGCGATGTTTTTTTTTCCGGTTTCTCCTATGTGATGGTTGTATTGTACATAATGTTCGCCGCTTTCACGTGATCTGCAGCGGTGGGCCAACCTAAAGGGCTATGGGGTCTAGTAGTACCCTCTAAAGAATTTAAGAATCACAACTTTTTTTGCGCCGCAGCTGCGCCACAGCGCCGCAGTGGCGCCGCAAAGTCGGCTCATAGCGAAAAGTGACCATTTTTGTGGTCGTCGCTCAGGTCGAACATTAGGAGCTGGAGCTGATTTCTTTTTATATTCAGAAATTACATATATTGAACTAACTAACGGTCCAGGTTGCGTGTCTCTATCTCTTCCCTAGCGACCACAGTGGCCCGTCAAAAATGGCGAAAATTCGAAAAATGAAAAATCGAAATTTCTCGCTATCTATTTAACTTTGAAAGCTCAAATCTTCCATACAATGGTTTTCTGGCACGGAGAATCGATTCCCGCAGTCAGTTTTACCGTCAGACGCACCCATTTTGCTGGGCTGGTTCCACTTTGCCGTCGGGAGGGTCAAGTCGGAAACCGCTTCCTGCAGGTCCATAGTAGGCTTAACCTGGCCTCTCAAAACTTTGTCTATAGGGGTTTTCTGGTGCGCCCGGCTCATTCCGGGTATCCGTTTTGCCGTCCGACGTACCTAATTTGCTGGGCTGGTTCCAGTTTGCCGTCTGGAGGGTCAAGTCGGAAACCGCTTCCTGGAGGTCCATAGTAGGCTCTACCTGGCCTCTCAAAACTTTGTCTATAGGGGTTTTCTGGTGTGCCCAGCTCATTCCCGGTATTCATTTTGCCGTCCGACGTACCTATTTTGCTGGGCTGGTTCTACTTTGCCGTTTGAAGGGTCAGTCGGGTGGGAGGGTCAAATGGTCGAAAATAAAGTTTCTCAAAAGTGGTCAAACTTGGTATCAAATGAAGGTCCTAAGTGAGCTGAGCAACTTTTGTCATAGAACTGAGTATCCAAAGTGGCTGTAGAGTGCTGTGATGGGGTGGGGGTGGGAACTTAGGCGATTTTGGGTCAAAAATAAAATTTTTCAAAAGTGGTCAAACTTGGTATGAAATGAAAGCCCTAAGCGAGCTGAGCAACTTTTGTCATAGAACTGCGTACCCAAAGTGGCTGTAGAGTGCTGTGGTGGGGTGGGGTGGGGACTTAGGCGATTTTAGGTGAAAAATAAAATTTTTCAAAAGGGGTCAAACTTGGTATCAAATGAAAGCCCTAAGTGAGCTGAGCAACTTTTGACATGGAACCATCCACCAATAGTTGCTGTGCCAAATAACGTCACGTGCGTATAAAACTTTTGTCTTTACTTCTTCAACCGGAATTTAAAAGATATATATATAAGTATTTATATTTATTTATTATTTATTTAAAGGATATATATACGACACAGCCAACACACACATATTATCCTCTTTTGTGCGGAGCATTTTTGTTACTTGTATATATATCG
>JASAND010012099.1:0-20683 GCA_030248195.1 Trissonchulus latispiculum
TCAAAAGTGGTCAAATTTGGTACCAAATGAAAGCCCTAAGCGACTGAGCAACTTTTGTCATAGAACTGCATGCTGAAAGTGGCTGTAGAGTGCTGTGGGGGGGGTGTGGTGGGGACTTAGGCGATTTTCGGTCAAAAATGAAATTTTTCAAAAGTGGTCAGATTTGGTACCAAATGAAAGCTCTAAGCGAGCTGAGCAACTTTTGTCATAGAACTGCATGCTCAAAGTGGCTGTAGAGTACTGTGGTGGGGTGGGGTGGGGACTTAGGCGATTTTCGGTCAAAAATGAAATTTTTCAAAAGTGGTCAAATTTGGTACCAAATGAAAGCCCTAAGCGAGCTGAGCAACTTTTGTCATAGAACTGCATGCTCAAAGTGGCTGTAGAGTGCTGTGGTGGGGTGGGGTGGGGACTTAGGCGATTTTCGGTCAAAAATGAAATTTTTCAAAAGTGGTCAAATTTGGTAGCAAATGAAAGTCCTAAGCGAGCTGAGCAACTTTTGTCATAGAACTGCATGCTCAAAGTGGCTGTAGAGTGCTGTGGCAGGGTGGGGTGGGGACTAAGGCGATTTTCGGTCAAAAATGAAATTTTTCAAAAGTGGTTAAATTTGGTACCAAATGAAAGCCCTAAGCGAGCTGAGCAACATTTGTCATAGAACTGCATGGTCAAAGTGGTTGTGGAGTGCTGTGGTTGGCTTGCTTGCTACTGCTGAAAGATCTATATATATATATATACATACCTTCATGAGCATACATATATAAAATAATAGAAAACAAGAACAAAAAGTGCTCCTTCGTCGCATGTAAAATACATATGAGTCGTCGTAGGCAGGTTGTACATAAGCAAAAACTAGCCTGTAAAATACATATGAGTTCCGTAGGGAGGTTGTAAATCAAGGAAAACAAGTTGCAACCGCTTAACATATGAGCCTGTCCTACAACGAGGCTCATATTGGCGTCACAGTGCATTCCACATTAAAGCCTCATTAAAGAACCTCAGCTTCATCCACATTACGGAAAAATGAATAGACGTCGTGGCCCAGAAGAAATGGACTGAAGTGAACTACGACTGCTCAAGCTGAACTGTACATGCAACCTGATGTTTCCTGAAACACTATGGCACACCTCTAATGCATTCTCGAAACACTCACATTATACACACGCAGAATGCGTTCCCACTTGGCTGTGAGTCAGAGCGCCTCATGGCGTACCGTATTGAGCATATGCACACTATAATGACTGATCAACATTGTATATATGAAGGATAATTTGTAATGAAAAGCTTTATGCAGTATGTATTTATATAAAAGTAATATATATATATATATATATCTGCAAATTATTCGTATTATGACATACGCCAATATGAGCCTCGTTGTAGGACAGGCTCATATGTTAAGCGGTTGCAACTTGTTTTCCTTGATTTACAACCTCCCTACGGAACTCATATGTATTTTACAGGCTAGTTTTTGCTTATGTACAACCTGCCTACGACGACTCATATGTATTTTACATGCGACGAAGGAGCACTTTTTGTTCTTGTATATATTTGTTTGTTTGTATATATATAGGCTTTTTATGCATTACATCGCTTATGAAACAGTACGTATTTTTACTGTTTGTAGTCCCGATTAGCATTATGGAAGCGCAAACGCAGTATATTCATGAGCGAAGCAATTATTCTCCATTCAGAAAATAATTATAAATTAATTAGAAAACAATGAGAAATTATAAGAAAATGAAGCTATAGCAAGTTTTCAGAAAACAGTTAGAAAACAATAGAAACATTTTAGAAAACATAAGAAATTATTTAGAAAACAATTAGAAAAATCGACATTTTTTCCTGAAAACAATATGAAATCAATTAGAAAATAATGAGAAATTAATTAGAAAAAATCTAGAAATTAATTAGAAAATGGACACCTTCAGTTTAGAAAATAATTAGAAAACAATGAGAAAACAATGAGAAAATAATTAGAAAATTTTCAGAAAACATTAAGAAAATAATTAGAAAACATTATCATTGAGTTTTCTAATTGTTTTCTAGAAAAGGCTTTCGTGTGCCCCCCCCCAGATTTTTTGCCCAGCCACACCTATGCCTATGGCTAAACGCCCCGCCTTACACCCATAGTTTCCCTGGAACTTTGGGTCTGGGGGGGGGGGTAAATCTTGGCCGACCTCCGAAATGTGATGGGGGGTACCCCCCCAACCCCCCCCCAGAATTCGGACCTCAGAAATTTCGAAAAATGGCCAAAAAATGCAAAATTTCCTGTAATTTAGCCCTTTTTTCATCAAAATAAGGCTTGTTCTTAACGTTTTAGGCGCTTTTGCACCGTTTTAAAGCGATTTTAGGTCTAAATTTTAGAAAAAATTTTCAAAAAATGACCATTTTTCGACCAAATTTAGCTAACTTTTTGGGTCCAAAAATCGTTGGGGGGGGGGGGGGGGTTCGGGGGGGTAGCCAAAAGTTGGGGAGGGTAAGTCAAAAAATCTGGGGGGGGGGGTAAATTTGGTCAAAAATTTTGGGGGGGGGGATACAACTCGCATTACAACTCGACATCTAACTTCGGCTCATACATGCGCAAGGGGTGTACTGAGGATGTACCAGGTACACTCTAATTTCCGGGGGGACCGCGCAGTGCGCAAGCTAAATCAGGGGGACCGCGCTTTCTTCATAATGTCAAAATTGCTAAATTCACCGTGAACTATTTAGAAAAACTAAGCTCTAATTAATAAATATTGTCCTGTCTGTTTAATTTCCACAAAAAGGAAGGTTTTGAAGAGCTTCGCAAGCAGATTAATTATATACAATCTGTGAAATGAATGAAAGAGTGAGAAAATCAACATGTGCATATTTGCGAATATATACTTTGAAAATGTCGCGATTCCTGTTGCGTGTTCTACTGCTCCCGCCTCTCCACGTCGCCCGAACCCCCCACCCCGTTGTGCGAAGGGGGACCGAGCAAACTGATTTCTGGTACACCCTGTGAAGAGAGACCTTGCCCATGTATGCTTCGGCTGGATATTTAAGACAAGCTGTTAGCTCTGAGTTAATTTCAGAAAACTAAAACTTTCGGAAATTAACTACCACTAGTGGGGTGATCTACGTAATCCTTGTATGGATGAAACTATGGTAGCAAAAATTTAGATGAACAATGCTTGGTTGGCACGCTTTGCACAAAATTTCGGTGTCAGCGAACGCACAATTGGCTGGCTGCCATCACGGTTTTGCGCAGGCGCAAATGATCAAAATTTCATTTAAGGTGATGATTCCTTTTCGGCACAATTGTTGGTTTACAGCGTATAAGTCAAGATGAAATTTGACGAAACTTTTTAAAATAAGTTCTTTAGCGTTCTAATGCCCTCCGCGCAATCCCGTTTCAAAAATTCAAGATTTATGTAGAGTGCGGTTTTTGCCATTTTCTCAAAGTTTGGCAGCAGCTACATAGCTATGACTATATCCATTCGAAAGATGTCGTTGAACTCTACATTTGGAAGCAACTTAATTAGCTTTCCCTATCGTGGGATAGCTAATCTTCTTATTTTGGCGTCGAATACTTGTCCTTTCTGCAGAAATCAAAGGATTATGTTTTGAGCTATGCAAGCTGTGAAAGCAAACAAAGAGTGTAGATTTGAAGGTCTCACAGGAGCAGATTATCCGACGCATGATCATCTTCCAATTGCTGTCCAGTAGGCTGCTATCACAAAGTGTAATTTTACGAAAACACGACCAGTGTTTTTCAAAGAGTGTATTGTGGAGCATTTTCCATACAAGCTGGAGGGCTGCTACATAACATATGTGTTCTGCACAAATATACCCAGGGACGTTTTATTTAATTTAATTTATTAATCCGATAGCTACCTTCAAGCTAAAGTGGTCACTTGCCAAAGCTGGGAAAGTAGGTAAAATCCTGGATGCGCACTCATTTCAGCATATTTCTCTATAACGATCAGCTATTTCATAATAATCAAAAAAATGCAAGCAGCTATTTGATAGAGGTATCGAATGACCTAACCGCTGTCTCGCAAAAAATATACCTGAGTCTGCAAAAAATCCGAAACATTATGCTTATTCTAAAATGTGCTAAAACATTTTTAGAAAAACAATATTAGTTTCATCGTACGCATTAAAAGGGAAACTGTCCAGCTGCATTTTGATAGAAAATGGCTTCTTAACTCGAAGCAAAGAATGGCTAATAATAGTTAAAAGTTGACGTGACCAAAGGGGATCACCACCTTAAGCTTTATATGATAAGCTAGACTCCACGACGTCAAAGAGCACAAAAAGCTTTAAAATGTTGTGCATATCTCTTTTGTACTTGGTTTCCATCAAAAGTTACAGATGGTTTGTCATAAAGGCTCATTTACGTTGACGTTTGCACACGCAATGTAAAGGCAGAACAGTTTATCCAGAAATTAAATCTATTGAATTTTAGATGTTGTCATTGTGTTACTTATGTGTATTATTTAACAAACAATACTTTGCAGCCTCTTAAAAAATTGTAAATTCCCAAACCAAAGCAAACAATGAAAAGTTACCAAATTTTTGTTTTTAATTTTCTCGTCGCTGCTCCAACAAAATTGACCAAACTTTGCATATATGCTTTATTTATGTCTGCGTACACTCAGGCCGTTTGTCTTTGTTTTTGGAAAACACAATAGTAAGTTAAATGTAAAATCTATAAACTTTTGAAATGTGCTAAAAATAGAAAACTCTTTTATGAAAAACTAAAAACGGCCTGAGCATATATATGTATGCAAACTAACCCTATACACAGAATTTCAAATGAATTCATAAATGATTGAATGAAATATTTAAATTCAAAACTTTAATTGCATTTCCTCGTGTGTAGTCAGCAAGTCAGTCCCCTCAGCGCAGTAGGTCAAGTCAATTGCTACAGAACATGTTAAAGAACAAATCTGTCGTATTTCAAACCTATTCATTAAATTCTTATTTCACAGCATCTGTGCAAACTGCACCCCTATCACCACCCTAAACAACTTTGAGGCCCTAAGTTGAACTTATAATGTTAGGGCACCGTAGTTTTTCGTCTTGGCTGTGTGTGTATCTATAGGTTTTGAGCTTTTTTGGCGCAAACTCAGAACATTACGTTTATCATTTCCTATAGTCACTGCATGCTTACAACTACTTTGCGTTGAATAACATATTAATGCTAAGAAATTCTGCTTAGATTTTAAAATTCCATACAGCTATTATTTAAATGTGAAAACGAGCTAAAACGAAAAGGTCAGAAGATGGTCCGCAATGTATCCTCTAAATTAGGTCAAGGCCTTATTTTGTTTTAGAAAATTGGCCAAATATAAATTGTGGGACACCCGACGCAAGCTGAGCAAACCAGTGCACTAGAATGACTAAACCACCTTTGTTATTTTATTTTAACTGACCAAGACTTATTGCTAAATTTAGTTCACATATAGGTTTTAGCTATTCATTGTCAACCACAACCATGGCAAATATGCAGTAACATTCACATAAACTCCGGGAAAAGAGCTTTTGCCACAACCTTCACCGAAGCTGACAATGCCATGTTGCATCCATTTACCACCCCGGTAGAATGCATATGGTCCGCCACTGTCACCCTAAAACAAGTAGGTTTCAATCAGTTAATCAACCTAACAAGAAAAACATTCGGGTGATGGTCGTCTCATTATGATGTTTACAGAGTAAAGAGTAAGAAACTCTTACACCAGCATGTACAAATCATGCTAGGTATGCTCGCTTCATAAACTCGGGATCCCCCCGGTAGCTTTGGGGGGTGCCACTTTCCACTAAATAAACGCTTTCATATAAGCGTGTGTCTGCTCGCTGATTGGCCCATTAGCCTAAGGCTTACGGTAGGTAACTTATTAGTTATTTTTTAATTAATTATAACTTTAATTAGGTTAGTGGAATTAAAAACCAATTAGACAACTTTGTAGTATCTTTTCGGCTCTTTTCAATGATGCAAAAATTGTTGCAGATTACATTCCTTCGAATTTTTGTATTACACAACAATTTTATATCATAGAAAAGTGCCCAATAATGCTACAAAGTTGTGGAATTAATTTTACAGCGAGTAGACTAAATACATGCTTATATGAAAGCGTGCATTTAGTGCAAAGTGGGACCCCCCGGAAGTTAAGGGGGGTCTCACTTACTCTTACTACTACGTGCTCTTGATGTCTAATGCAGCAAACAACAACAATCAACAAAAACAACATTGCAGCACTAGTGTTGTGAGCGAATAATTGATTCCAGAGGGATCGAACCCACAATCTTCGGTTTATTGGAAAACATTCCACCGTATCACCTATTTAGCTACTGCCACTAAATCGAATATAGTGAATATAGAAATTCAATCCATTTTCTGATGATGTTTTACGAGAAAGGTTATATGCCACGCCATCAATCGTCTGATGGGTCCATGGGAGCAAACCTCAACGGTATCGAACCGTGATGGAATGAACCATTATAGCAACAGTGACTAGAATCAAAACATTTCCATATTGATTACAAGGGACATATCAACTTTTACGTCAATGCGGCATTTTGTCAAAGAAATCTGGATCAACTCACCTTACAGGAGTCCTTGCCGCCATTGAGGTATCCACCACAAATATTGGTCTTGACGTTAAATAAGTTATCGTATGCTGTGATACAGTAGGAATTTGGCAGAATTGGAATTGAAACTTCACGAAGATTATTACTGTAGTCGCCCTCTAAATTCATTACATCTTAAACAGATTACAGCTTTCCGACTGAGCAATACTTCTTACGGACTGCTCAGCTCCATTGCTGCCGTGAGAGTTAGTTGGACAAAACTTGTGGCGCCAGTGTGTTTTCGTTCTACGGAAACCGAAATCCAATTGGTCTACTGGAAAGCAGACTTCCGACAATTATACTCAGTGAGTAACGTCAAATCTTGGAAATAGTAGAAAAATTCAAGAACTTTGTCCATGAGAGAATAACGGGTACATATGTCAGAGTCAAAGTTGTATAAAAGCGTGCCTTTCAAAATTGCGGATTTGTATAAATCGGAAAACATTTGTTCATAGAAACGGCAATTGAAAACGACAATAGTATATTTAAAAAAAGGATTGCCTATTTTTCGAAATAAGCAATCGCTTTGACATGCTCTAGAATTGCGCATACCGATTTTTGGAAAGCTGTAAAGCTACTCAAGTTAGTTAAACATTTTTGTATTGTAGTCAGGACATGTTTACTTTGAGTTCAAGTTTTTTATAGAGGTACAATCTAGATTTCAAACTCGAGTTCACAACAATTTCTAAGAATATTTTGTAAACATTAAATTTCGTTCGAAATATGGAAATTATTTTGTCTGAAATGATATTTAATATTAAATTATCATTATATCATTACGTATTACATTACATATACAGATAAATGTCATCGGATTATCTAAACTCATCACTAGTAAACCAGACTGTTGTAGCCTTTTCCTCACTCTAAGAAAACGTTCAGGCCGAAGACTCGTATTTGTCGGTAAACTAAGCAATTTTTTTAGAAATATCTATACAAAATTCTGGTCAATTGTTGCTTGTTCATTTCACTAAATCAGCAACATAAAATTCACCGGATTCTACAAATCTAAATCGAATGCCTAAAAATGGTTTCCTGCCATGACCTGCCAGATCTCCTTACGCCATTTGCCATTTCCGGAAATGATCAAAGATTTCACCGATTTCTGAAATTCGGCAATTCTGCTGCCGGTTTCTAGAAATTGGCAATTTTGGGAATTAAAGGAAATGTGAATGCCGGAATGACTGATTTGTCCCCGACGACCTTGAATAACCTTCAGATGCAGATCTTCGACATCATATCAGAATTTAAAATTGGTTCACATTATATTGCCATGTTTGTTTTTTCAATGTTTTACATTGTGACATTAAAACAGCAGAACTTTACGAAAAGCTAATTACTGGAGCAGTTATGTTTTTCATGTTTCATGTTTTATGTGAGCTTTTCTTCGAGATGAGTTTCCGCTTTGTGATAAAAGTTAGTCTAAATACTTAGACAATCGTGTGAAAAATAGTTTAGTTTAAATACACAAACTCAACATTAAGACAAATAGTTATAGACCTTCAGTTAAGCCCCAGCCAACTACCATTCCATAATCCTTTGCAGCCACTGGCTGGAGATCCATCGGCAGACAAACCGTTGAGATGTAAGAAGAAAAGGGAACTTTAACACCTAGCTAAACAATAAAGTTCAAACATATTAAAATATTAGTAATAGTTTCCTCTTGATGAGTTATTCCACCGGGGCCCAATTTGCGTGGGCGGTGGGGTCAGCCGTTAGCATGCATGGGATGTGACACGCTTATAATACATAAAGTATGCTAGCTGTCATAGTCTTATGTGTTAATATACACTGTACTGTACTGTACTAACCTTACCTTTCTGGAAAATTGAAAGTACTTTTTGTTACTATGGGTGCCGTTGCACATTCACATCAAAGCAAAATTAATGGTAAGTGACCTACTCAGCATGTCACTATTCAATTTTCCACTTTTCCGTCGGTTTGCTTCAGTGACACAACAAATATAGCCCGAACGTAAAGACTTAAGTCTAATCTGCCAAATGACAAACTGAATATCTTATAATCAGCTTTCAAGTCTCCTCTACAGGACGTTTCTGTAGGCTATACCCAAAGCAAACATCCCCTTAAAATTTACCATTTCCTCGAAATTGACCAAGAGTTCAAAATCTGTTGAGAATTCACAATTTTATACCCACAACATAGAACGACGTCCAAAGTGAGAACTACTTGCCGATTCGGGTAATCAACCAATAATTACAATAATAGTAATAAATACAGACTGGGAAAACCTGTCACAGTTCCCTAACATAAAAGATCTGCGTAAAAAATTTGATGCGATAAATCTTAGACTCCCATTGAAGAAAAGTTTAGCAACAAAACAACATGTTTATTTTGCTAATAAGTACTATGCTTTTCCAAACTCTGTCAGCAGTCAAAACAAATGGAACGGAAATAAACCTGTAGCAGGGCAATATCATTTCGTAAAACGGACGAATCAAAATCTGGATGCCTGACGATTCTAGCCACATGAACTGTAACAGATCCCATCTCCATTCCCGTGATATTGTGAGCACCAAACCTTACTAATAGCTGGCTTTCTTTCAGTTGTTCTCCAGATTCAGGAAAATTTCTACAAGTAGAAAACAACAATCCTTATTGTACACCGAGTAAATTTGGTGTATGTTGGCAAGAGTACATAATAACTAAGAGTGTGACAAGCGTTAAGCTCTTAGTTATGAGGCTTGGGACATCATCTGCACGATAACGGCTGACCCCCCCCAAATTAGACCCATCACTTCAAAGAAATTTGCATGCTATATTTGCGTGCTGAAGCTCGCAACAGATGCACATTGAACCAACTGAGTAGTTGTGTTTTTGAGCTTTAGAAAACAAATATAGCGTGCAATTTCTTTGAAGTGATGGGTCTAATTTGTGGGGGGGGGGTCAGCCGTTATCGTGCAGATGATGTCCCAAGCCTAATAACTAAGAGCTTGACGTTTGTCACACTCTTAGTTATTATGTACTCTTGATGTTGGCCGTCTCAGCTCGAAAAAGCAGGCCTGTACTAAAGTAATGAACAACATTACAAGCCGGATGTGAAAACCATATGATCTAACAGGTGATACTGATTTGTTTGGTCGTGGAACAGGAACGGTTTGATCAGCAGCCAGGCACATTAGAAACTAAACCATTTCCTAGATTCTGCTAATTTCAGGATTGACTCAAATTAGCAGACAAGTTCAAACTTGAACACATATACAGGTACAGCCTACTTACAAGCAATGAGCAGCTGTTAAAGCCCAGCTGTCGCTTATCAATGAAACAACACACGAATATGACCATTCATCCCACCAAAGGCTTTTTCTTATTAGAAGGGCTCCAACCCATGGCCAAGAGTGGGCCTTCGCAGGTTTTCCTCCAAAAATTGAATTGATGGACGATGTCTTGTGACTGCAAGACTCAGGAAAATCCTCTGCTAGAAGTGAATAGATGCTAGCCGCATTTTGAAAACTCTTGATCTTCACGTCAGTTTAAATATTCGCATAAAATGTCAATAGGTGTCAGTTTTAATACGCTCTCTCGTGAAATGTAATCACACTAACAACCTCAGTCAACAGTCAATTTTTATGTCATCACCAGTAAAATTACGTCCTAGATTAACAAAATTGTCAAAAATTGGTTCTCATCAGCAATTTATCTTCGATTGCCGATTGTTTGGAAACGCATACATTAATGGCAAGTTCTGCTAAATATCATAACAAAACCACACTAAATTTCAATCTTTTTAATTCCCAGTAACATAAATGATACACGATAAAGCTTCAGCTTTCGCAGCATTTTCTTACCAAACACAAGGGTAAACAGATGAAACAATAGAATCATGACTTCAACAATAATTCACCGTTGGACTGTATGCTTTGTTTTAAAGTCAACGCAAACCTTTCAACTTATCAGTAATAAGAAATTTACTAACTTCTATGACTAACGGTCTAATGTTAAATAATTTTGACTAGCGCTATTGGCGGATTCTGATTAATAAAAGTAAACAAAAATATTGTAATAGAAACGTCAGTTCTATACATTTTAAACATGTGTTTTTGCTTTCGTATGCTACGGCTATAAGAGAGAGCAAGTTAGGCACTCTATGCAAGTTTATCGGAAGTTTTCTTGGCTATAAATTTTCTCTATATATAATTTTATCCTCTATTAAGAATTTCCTCTTAATTTCCTGTGAAGTGTAGTGTTGTGCAAGGGTCGTACGTAGGAGTAAGGTTCCGTCCAGTTATGGCACTAAAAACGGTGCAGTTATGGCACTAAGATCTGTTATGGTACTAGTACTGTTATGGCACTGAAAAGATCAGTTATGGCACTCAGGAGATCAGTTATGGCACTCAAAAGATCAGTTATGGCACTCGGCAGTCTTGTTATGGCACTAGTCAGATCTGTTATGGCACTCGTTAATCGCCAGTTAAGGGGGTCCATTTTTTCGACTTTCTCAGATCTCGCTGACTTTTACATATTTTATTGCCCACACGGTAAGGAGTTTTTAGCATTAAAGCTGTAAGTCTTAGGATTATCGAGTAATTTCATGTTTTCGTCAAAAATATGCTGACCGGCGTTTATGAATCTGAGTGATATTTGTATTAATTATTGCCAAAATGTTAAACTCCGGAATCTTGGAATTAGTATTTAACTTAGGCTTTCAGTTTAGAAAATTTTTAATCAATTTTTGTAGATTTAAAACTTGTCATGATTACGGGCACGACAGTTTCCTTGTGTGCACAGAAAAATTTTTGTGTATATTGTATGACTTTAAAGTAGGATTTGTAGTGTTAGTAACAGAAAAACTCAAATTAATGTAAAACATTTTATGCACGTTCTTAAACACAATTCCTATCATTCTTACAGAAAATTAAATAATTTCCAGAATTTTATCATTTTACAGTTTTATTGCAACCGAAACAAGACTGGCAAAAACTCTAAATCCGAAAAATCATGCTTGTGGCTTCTGTTTTAAGTTCAAACGAAGCAGTATAAGATGTTTATTTTTATTACCCTTATGTTTACTTGAAAAATTCAATGTCTATAACATTTATTTTTCGTTCATGGCAAGTAAAGTACTGCTATAATATGCTGAAGATAAAATTATATTCTAGTCCATCCACAGCTAGTTTCCCGGTCAACCAGTTTACCCAGTAGCTAATTTTGTACCTTTGTCTTTTGTATTGGCATCAGCGGATTTTATCAGTGCCATAACTGAACTCCTGTGTGCCATAACAGAACTCATGAGTGCCATAACAGAACTCAAGAGTGCCAGAACAGAACTGAAAATTAGTGCCATAACAGGACAGTGCCATACCTGGAATTGACCAGGAGTGACGTATTAGGCGATTTAGACTTCAAATTTGGTCTAAGTGGGTTCAAAGGGATTTTAGGCCGATGCAGTTTGAAATGACATTTGCTAGCAAGATTATCTATGAACGAAAATTCTTCACACATTTGCCCAAAAATGATAAATAAAAGAGACTTGTGTCTAAAAGCAAAGTTTTAGAGCATTTCAGGGGGGGGGGGTGAATTTTTAGCCAATTTGTCGACAATCTCCGATTTCGCTCATTTTCACATATAATGATCTTTGAGTGGGATATTATAGCGAGTTTTAAAGTTAAACTCGTACCTCTTGCGGATGTTGAGTAATTTCACGTTAAAGTTGAGGTCTGCATGTGTTAAACTTAAGAAACTGAAAAAGTGGTGATTTTATATTTGCGCCAAAAAATCTCTCAACGAACAGTTGTAATCCTACATAATTTTGTATTTATGATGTAGCTATGTTCATAAACTGCGGTGCGCTGGAAGTAGAATTTTGATTTAGGCCCATAAACTTTTTAAAAAATTTTTTATTTATCACAAACAGTGAAGAATCGTCAAATTTCGACGTTTCTTGCAGATGAAAAGTGGGTCTTCGGAAACAATTGCAAATTACTCTAATTCAAGAGCCTAAATAAAAATTTTAACTTCAGGGTTCCGTAGTACTTGAATTGGCGGTTTTGTATATAGTAACCAATGGTTCCATTGTATCTTTCTTCAATTTCGAGATCTTTTTGGCGCAAAAATGGGACTTTTTAGCAAAATTTTTAAAATGTCGTTTTTTCGAAATTTGGCAATATTATGACATCAGTATTGTCAAGAGTGTATTGTCCAACTGTCAATTTTGCATTCCAACGTGTGTATTCATGCCTTTGGATCTATTTGCAGTATCTGACATCTAACAGGATGAATATAGACAGAACATTTTTGAACATCGATTTCTCAAAACTGAAGAATCGGCCAAAAGTTCTTTTTGTGCCACTATATGAAGGACATATGGGCCGAGGGGCGTTTTTTGGATTTGGCTCAGCAGGCCTTAGCGGTCGAGAAAATCGGCCAAATGCACGACAACGCGAAATTTCGCAACTTCGCATTGAGTTTTCTCACAACTCGATGCGTTTTAGCCCAAACCAAGAAAAGTCCCTCCACAAAAGTACGAATTTCAATTCTACCATCGATTGAGTATAAATAAGCCAACTATGTCCTTTACATGTGGCAGTAATTTTGAAAAAACTGATTTCGTCGAAAATGGCCATTTTTTGACCCTAAAAACAGTTTTTTGTTTATGCTGACTTAACCACTCGAGGTAGCTCAAAGGTTGTAAAACAAAAATGTTCATTTTCGTGTCCTCTTTCCAGCCATTACAACCAATCCCGTGTCCTGGCGACCTACGGGGAGTTTAATTCTAAAAACCAAAACTTTCTTATCTTTTGGCCTAAAAATACGGGACTGATCCCAGAATGTTAAAGAGCACGGAAATAGGTTATTTCTTAAGTTTTACCCATTTACGTAAAGGATTAAAGCCGTATGTGTCAAAAATATCCGGATATATTATTTATTTTTATATATATTTTATTTTTATATATATTTATAGATATTTTAGATTTTAGATTTTAGATATTTATAGATATAGATATTTATAGATATTTTATTTTTAGGATATATCATTTCCTATATATGTCCTTAAAAATGAACAAGTTATGGCGTTCGAAGATGACTGCGGTAAACTTAACGACCACCTCAAGGGGCGCTTACATTATCGGGGTTATAGATGTAAAGATTTGGATCAGTTGCTCAATTTTAAAGAACTCCGAGCTGAAGTTACTTTGGTTGGCGGGGCATATTCGGACAAAATTTTGGCACTTGAGACCACGTGCTTTGCTGGCTACCATTATGGCTTTAAAAATTGGAATTTTATTGGAGTTTTGATTTCGAACTATAAACCTAATGCGCTGCTATGTGAAACATCATAAATAGAGCGTTGCAATGATGTGCTTATCTTCTCGGTGCGTGGTATTTATCAAAAGTTACAGGCGGTTGAATATATGGCAAATTTACGTTGTCCATTACCACTGCGTGTGGCAAAGTAAAATTTTGGGAGTTTGAAAGAGTTTTATACATCATTTGAAAGCCAATAATCACAGTACATTCACACGACATACGAAAATAGCAAAATTAGAAAAAGATTGGCAGAAATTTTCTAAAATAAAGGCTAAATAGACAAAATTTTCAAAATCGATTTCTCAAACTGTAGAATCGGCAAAATTTCTTCTTGAGCCATGACATGAAAGACATGTGGGGCTAGCGCTAGGTACATATTTTCGGATTTGGCTCAACGAAATCCGCCAAATGTGCATTGACAAGAAATTTCGTAACCTCGCATTGCGTTTTCTCTCAGCTGGAGATGTTTTAGCTCACATTAAGGTAAACGTGCGGTGACAAGAAATTTCATAACCTCGCATTGCGTTTTCTCTCAGCTGGAGATGTTTTAGCTCACACTATTAAGATAAACGTGCCTCGGTAATAGTGGGAATTTGTAATGAACTGAGTGGGATTAAAATAGAAAGCTTGACCAGTTTGATTTGATTTCAAGAATGGGGTCGTTCCGATTAAGGGTTCACTTACACGGAAGGTTAGCACGTTTGCCTGATTAGACAAACTTAGGTACCAGATTCCCGAAAGGTGGTTTGCCAAAATCGGGGATCTCTACAGCCAACCTATTAGGGGTACTATTGTGAGTTCGTTAAGTTAAGGGTCTTGGGCTCTATCCAATCGCACCTGGAGTATGGATAGGAATGTTCTGACGCGACAGGTCAAAACTCAACTCACACAACCAGGCTTTACACCCGAGATTCAGATCTGATTTAGATCTGAACAATTTAAATTTACTCTTGGGAAGATCGCACCTGGATCTTTATTCAGCTTGCTAAAATAGACTAGTAAATTTACACGTAACAAGGTTAATTTATTAATTAAACGGATACTGATACAGTTGATTTGGTCAAATGATTCACGGCAGTTACTGAAACAGATTACAGAGACTTGGTGTACAATTCTAACAATAGATATGTTGACAATAATACGATGTTTACACAATTTACCAGAGTTGCCCGCCCTGGGGATAAATTCTTATTGTTGAAGGCTAGATTTACGAACCGAAATTAGCTGATTATATTACTCTCTCAATTCTTTCCTTTTTTCTACCTTCAAGCCTCTTCTTCAGGTGTTATAACTGGGTACGTCGTAGTGTAGCGTGTAGTGTGTTTAAACTCAAATCTACTCTCTATCCGTCTTTTACACCAGTGAATTAACACACCAGATCAATATAACAAATAATTAGCTTAGTTTAACAGAGTGTCGGATAGAACAATTCCGGTCTAGGAGTTGGGTGATCCCGTCGAACTACACCTGCAGTTCCACGAGTGTTTAGGGATGGTTGGAAAATACGTACAATACAGGGGTCGGTCTAGGCGGGGTGTTACCGGGAGATGGCCGCAAATGTAATTATTAATTAAATTAGTCACTCAATTTAAGTAGTTTCGGTTTAACTTCTTCGGATGATTTCTGTGATAAAGTTCTAAGAGCGGCTTAAGCCAGAGACAACACGGAAACCGAAGTTTCCGGACAAGAAACAGAAAAGTAGATAACGGACTTCATTTTTTCATGATTTATGAACAGTATGACGAGAGTTGCAAAATATGATCAAAAACTGTTTCGGCTTCGGTTTTCCCAACAATGATCCAGTTCGCGTACAATTGTCTCTGCCCTAGATTGCCGTGCTCAAAGTTCCAATCTCAATGTACCTTTAAAGTACTGAACTGCGTCTTAATGAGCCAATCAATCAATCAATCAGTCAGTCAATCAGTGAATCTGACTATCTGACTCTTCGATTAGCACTGGCTGCCAAAAATCATAGGTTCTGTAGGCTCCGAAGAATCTCCATCAAGTTCCAGGGAATCGGAATCCGCGCGGCAAGAATTCGGCAGGACGTGATCTCGGCGAACCTGAATCAAATGGGTTAAAACCCATTAGTTCAGATACAAATGCGGGAATCAAACCCTGCAACTATTACTCACTTTAGAGGCTTTCGAAATTCGAATCAGAAAATTAAAGTTAACTGCTTTCGATCTTGCGCAGCTATTTGTGATTTGTGAAAAAATAATTTAATTTAACCCATCTCTTTAGGTATTTCCTTTTCGTATGATTTTCTTAAATTTCATCTCAAAGTTAACCGAATATCGCATTTGAGACAATTTCCTGCATAAAGAGGCGGGAAACAGTAAACACTACACAGTTCTGATTATTATATTTGGTTTCTACAGTATTCGTTTCAAGTTGCAAACTTCTGTAGACAAAACTGCTTTTTTTGGCAGGAAATCACCAGTTTCCTGCTTCAAACCGAGTTAATGACCAATAATTCTATTATCATGTATAAGTATTTCTTTTTGCTCGTTAGAAGATGGTTCAATGCATGTTTAACCGTAATTTATATTTAACTAATAACCATTTATGTATTTACAGGAATTACTACGCTACTTGCGAACCGGTATTGACAGTATTTGCCGTTCATGCTGATTTGCTGCCTTTCAATCTGTAAACCAGTCATGATTTTAAAATGATTGCCATTTTTAATGCCACAATGTTTTGAAACGTTTTATAACCTGGGAAAGCCTAATTCAGGCACTTTCCGGGTAGCGACAGTACAGGCTTGCATTAGTGGCAGCCGTTGAATTTGAAACGTGCAGAAAATTAGTAACCAGGCCTTAAAACCATAAATCTGGCAATTACTGACAACATAGTAGCTAGACTATACATATACGTCCTGAACATGCGTCACTGATACTTTAGTTATTGTTTGCAACCAGAATGTTATCCAATTTCTCTAATTTTGACCAGTATGCAGGAAATTGCTAATTTGTTAACGAAGTGATAACTAGCTATTGCATAATGAAGCAGTACAGGTCCTTCTTTGCGATTCGTCCGCCCTGTGAATACAGAATTACCTACGCGGACGAATCGGGGACTGTCTGATGACTATGATGACTTGGGGGTCCCGGTGACCCTAGACCCGTAATTATGACTTGATTTGCATATTACACTTCTTAAGTAGCTAACTGTCAATTGTGCTTCTTACTATTGTCTATTTCCATACTGTCATACACTTATCGGACCAGTAATGTAACCATAAACGTAACTAGACGGCTTTCCTGCTCAATATCGGAGTCCAATCATGGTTCTGTGGTGTTAACTCTCATGCACCAGATGAGAGTAGAGTGACTGTTTGACGTGATGCAATTATGAACCGCTTGGTCTGCTCTTCTGTACAAGACTGGTGGTTATTTTAGGTTTTAGATTTAACGTTCTTGGCGCTGCAACTTTTAGTTTGAAACAGATGGTTAATGTTAAGTTTCTTCCGGACCGTCGCTGTTTCACTTGGCTGTACCTTCTAAAATGTCACGTCATAAATTGGTTTCCCAACCCTGCGGTCCCAGTTACGGTTTGCTTCACACTCTTGCAGACTCACACATCTATCTAAGGATCCTGTTGTTTTTATGCCACAGTTGCACAATTTAGACATTCACTCTGCAGTTATACACCTTTAAGATTCCGGTCACATAAATTCAGATATTAATTCAACAATTATACATATTCGACTCCTTACGTTTGCGCAGAAATTCTCAACCACTTATTCGAAAATTATGCAAATACGTTCTACAATTAATATTCATTATTTAATCATGCAGAACACATTCAACAATCACACAAACTTAATTTCGCTGCTACACAAATTTAGACCTGCATTCCATAATTTGATTCATAACAATACGATTCTTTAAATACTTATTCAACAATTACATGAACTGGATTCACAGTTATACCACTTATTTCGCAGTTGTACACTTTAAACACTTACTCTGCAGCCGTACAAATTCGCTCCACAATTATGCGATTTTAGACATTTATTCGGCAATTATACTAGATCACACACCTATTGAGACTTAGCCGATTAGAGAATTTCACACTCGCGCGGATTCATTCGAAGTCATCTTACGTAAGGATTTGGATACATTCATATACTTACTCACGCACATTCACACACATACACATATCAAGCATTCAACTAGCTATTAATTCTAGCCTAAGTTAAACTAAGAACTTAGCTATTATATTCGCATTTGGACTAATTTAGATTTTAAGTCTTGAAACTTTGTTTAAGTTTATCGTAAATGCTACAACTAGAAATTTGAGAAAATTTGGAAATTTGAAGAATTTTGACGAAAGCCGGCGAGTAATAATTGCATGGCGATTGTTACCAGAAAACATATTGCTAAGGACAGTTATACTAATTAACATTTAATTAGGAGGAAGCCGGCCATTCCCCTCCAAAGTCTTGATTAATTATTATTAAAATATCGCTCGTTTTTGATCTACGAATTTAGAAATGCCGGCCTAACGCTAAAACAAAATACAATCATAATACAGTGAATTTTGGACAATTAACGCCTTGGATTTAAACAAATTGGCCGGCAACTCCTAGTTGCCGGCTGTGGGGAAAACAGCTACCTAACTAACTCAAGAATATCTTAGGGACGTAACCAAGGGACCCGCTAACTCACTTAAATAAGGAGGGGCCCCGCTTAATTCCCAATCATTCTACAAAAACCCGAGCTGGCCACGAGGGCACAATTGATTCGAAAAGTGGGACAAAGGCCAACAAGCCTGATAAGAAAGAGGGTTCCATGTCTAGTCGTTTTTCGACTATAAAAATGAAAAAATGGGACCCGGAGGCCAAAAATCACATAACAAAAAACTCAAGGCCCGGAGGCCACAATAAAGAAAAAATCCTAGAATTTTTGTCCTAAAATTGCAATTCTGAGCCGGGTGTAACGAAACCCATGCGGCCCCTCAAGTTGGAGTGTCCATGCTTAAATCTCAACCCTTTTCTGGCCTGCGGGCCAGAAAAGTCCTAAAATGCGTTCTAGGGGGAGTGTGTATTGCTATACTCCCGTACCACACCTGTGGTCCGAGAAACAATACACACTAGAGGAGAGGGGAGTAAAACTAACGACCGCTCTCGGTCGTGGCTAAACGGACACTGAAGAGTTTTAAAATTTTGAGGTTCGAGCTGACAGCTCACTGACAGCTCGCTGACAGCTCGAGTCGAAAAGAGTCTAAATTTTCCTCCAAATTTTGTGTGTAAGCTTCTAGAAGTTTCTTAAAACTTCTAGAAACTTGCTATCTTTATCATAGGCCAGACAGAATCGGCCAGCCCTAGGGAACGAGAATTAATGATAATGGGGAAATATTACCCCCAACTGACTCATTTTTGATTAATTTTGGGTGTTGAAATTCGGCCGAACTTTGCGAAACTTTGCTTAACATGTAAACATAACCAACGGGGTAATTTGGCGAATTTGGACTTTGATCTCCGTGAAATGCGCGAATTATGTAATTTTCTGACACTTTATACTTCATCTACAATATTTTGCATACTTAACTACTTATGTCAAACTAATTTTCATTTTATTTTAATTATCAGGGCAGGCAGTCGGCCCCCCTTCGACTTAAAAAAAGGTGTAAAAGTGTATACTAAGTCTTTCTTGAAGAGGTGAAGCCTTTCCTCCTCTTCAGCCAGCCTTGTCCTCAACAGGAGTTCACATGAGGACAACTTCTGCTACGTAGAAATTGGAAAGATACTACGTAGAAATTGGAATGAAAACAACGACGCACCTGGTCATTGTAGTCTGGGAGGTAGATAGCCTCCCAAGCAACAAAAGGAAAAGTACTACTTAAGTCAAAGGTTTTAAAAAACACTCCTTTTGAAGAATAAGATTACGAAACAAGAAGTAATCTTCCAAAGACATTTTTGCGTGTAACTTTCTCAGTATTGGGAGTTGAAAAGTGGGGTTTGGATTTTTGAAATCAGGAGAAATTTGCCTTTCATATAGGTCCAAGTTGTATATCCATGAAAAATTTAATTCTTACGTAATAATCAGCTAATTACAACCTATTACCTCAGTAAATATCAGTTAACACTTCATAAGACCATTCAGACGTATTAGGTCACTTACAAACTCTAATTAACACATTTTATAGTCCATAACTACTGTTTACTGCAGATTCCTTACGTATGCTATTATTATATAGTTAGCTGACGAACCATCTTCTAAGAGTTGTTAGTATGATTGGAAACTAATTAAAACACACAACTGGGGAGGGAAACTCTCATGCTCCTTAGAATAGGGATTTTGACTTTCTATTGGAATATCTTTTCCATGCCAATTTGTACGTGTCAAAAATCTCACTGGCCAAACTATGCTTCCTAATCCGAATTATCTTTTAAAAGGGGAGGGTAATGACCGCACCTGGGTCATTAAGGAAAGAACACCAGCTCTTTCTTAGGGGAACTCTAGAAATTCTCAGTCTTTTTTTTCATTTCGACCATGGATTTTTCTCAGCCTTCAATAACTTGATTCTGTTCTATCTTAGTCAAGTTGAGTTTTCCGTTTCACAATTTAAGTCAGACTATGACGTTTTTGTTCACCAATTGATACTCAAATTGGGCTGGCAACTCTGATATTAATATACAAATTTATACATAAACAATTATGGCTTGGGCTTCTATCATTGGAACAAGGACATAGAAAACCAGATTTTTTATGATTGGGTTTATTCTGCTTCTTAAATCTTCTTTTGATGATGATCGAAGGATAACCATTTTTGACCCATTTTAACACAAACTCTTGTTTATTCCATTACA